>SJYV01040169.1:3665-19614 GCA_006410875.1 Neotragus pygmaeus
CTCCTCTATTGTGTCTGGAACTCTGCTTTCTCCAGAAGAGATGGCAAGCTTCCTGAGGTCAGCGTCCTTCTTGTCTTGCTTTCATGTCTCTCTTAAGACCTTACAGAGCACCAGAAAAGAGGCCACCATAAATGACTGCTGGTGGACTACTTAGCTGTGTCTGACTCTTTGTGACCCCATGGACTGTAGCCTGCAAGGATTTTCCATTCATGGGATTCTCCAGGCAAGAATACTGGAGTGGGTAGACGTTCCCTTCTTCAGGGATCTTCCGACCCAGGGATGGAACCCATGTCTCCTGCGTCTCCTGCATTGGCAGGCAGATACTTTATCGACTGAGCCACCTGGGAAGTCCAAACACTGGCTACTTGATGGACACATTAAAAAGTTTAGAAACACCTGCTCCTTCTCCCAAAGGATGGCTATGTTGCAATTGTTGCCGGCTCTGTCCTCTTCCTCTCATTTCTCCTTGATCACTGCCTTGGAAGAGTCTTCCATCCCAACCCCAGGGAGCCCATTTCATTTCCTAATTACTTTCCCTGCTGAGAACATTCTTGTCTTGCTGTATCTAACCCAAATTTCCCCTTCTGTAGCTTCAGGCCATTACTTCTTAGTCTAAATCCTCTGAAAGGGAGAATAATTCCCTTGATTAATTTATACTGTAATCTCAAAGCTGTTTATACATCACAGTTTCTGCTTCCCCTGGAGTCTCCTTTCTTCCTAGATTAGAGGAATAAGATTTCTCTCTCTCCATTTTTCTCTATACCTGCATTTTTGGTTTACAAATCTCTAAGGTGTTTCTAAGTGTTGTGTTGAGATATTTTTCTTTCTGGGCTGATGTATAATAATTGCTCTCATTTATTGAATATTTACTGCTGCCCTAGGCAGCAGGCTAAGCATTTCTACACACATTATTTTGTTTGACTCTCAGAATAAGGTGAGTGCTGTTATTAACCTTATTTAATCTATGAAGAACCAGAGAGATTAAGTAATATGTGAAAGTACACACAGCTGATTAGTGGCAGAGTTGGGGCTTGAACTCTGGTCTTTTTAAGTACAAACTGTTTCTTTTTGTTTTGTTTTTATTATCCTTTAAATTGAAGGAATAGTTGATTTTTACACATACCAGGCAATATGATGCTCCTGATCCATTGTTGCCGAGTTGCTCAATTGTGTCTGACTCTTTGTGACCCCGTGGACTGTAGTCCACTGGGCTCCTCTGTCCATGGAGTTCTCCAGGCAAGAACACTGGCGGCCATTCCCTTCTCCAGGGCATCTTCCCGACCGAGGGATCGAACCCACATCTCCTGTGTTGACAGGCAGATTCTTTACCACTGAGCCCCTGGGAAAGCCCTCGATGATCCAGGGGCCACAGCGAAAGCAGCATGACGGGTAGATGATCTCAAAAGCAGGTTCCCTTCATCGTGAACATTCAGTGATGGTGTTGGGATTCTTAAACTCATTTGGTCAACCTCCCCCAGACTTTTACCCACTTTGACCTGCATCCTTCTGCGTCATGCCTCTATCAAGCCAATATCTTTACTTCCCTTTAACTTTAATTATAGGCTCATTTGGTGATTTTTGGATGCTTGACCTTGCCAGATACTGCAAATGATACATCCTGATATGAGGCATCCCGAATTTTTCCAGGATGAGCACATGGGAGGTATCAAAGGATGCTGAGAGCCCAAGAAAAGACCTGAGCTCACTAAATTGGAAACACGATGATCTCTGTATAGGAACCGAGGGTCACAGTTTCAAACTGAGGCTTTTGGTCTCTTCTGATAAGATCCCCATATGGATTGCTGTGGAGACACAGGGCAGAAATTTATTCATCCAGTCATTTGACAAATACTTTTTGTCTCTGATATGCCAGGCAATATCCTAGGTGCTGGGGACATAGCAGCTGGCAAGACAAAAAATTGCTTGCTCTAATGGAGCTGCATTTCAGTGAGAGAATCAGATAAGAAATCAGCAAACAAGCAAATTCATAACATAATGTCAGGCAGTAATAAGTGCTGTGAAAAAAAATAATTTGTCAGGTTTAGGGAATGGAACTTGCTGGCGGAGGAGAGGGAGCAATGTTAGACAGAGTGGTTGGTAAAGATGTCGCTGGGGAGGGAGATTTGAGTAGAGATGAGTCACACATAGGGCTTCGCTGGTGGTTCAAAGGTTAAAAATATGCCTGCAATGCAGGAGCTGCAGGAGATGTAGGTTTGATTCCTGGGTCTGGAAGATCCCTTGGAGGAGAGCATGGTAACCCATGGCAAGTCATATAGAGGAGTGAGGGGTGCAGAGCTCTGGAGGTGGGGACATTCCATGCAGGAGGAGAAGCTGGTGCTGGGGTCCTTACGTGGAAATCACCCAGGAGTATCCAGAAGACAGCAGACGCCCACAGGTGCTGAGTGACGTTAGCAGCGGCAGAAGTGGCAGGAGGCGAAGTCAGTAAGGGAGGCAGGGGCTACTCAGAGCCTGAGTGGCTTTGGAGAACTTGAGTTCTCCTTCAGGTGTGATGGGAGATCCCTGGACGGCTGTGAGCAGGAGATGGATCCTCTCGACATGTGATTTTTATGAGCTTACGAGGCACTGGGAATCTGGAAGTCAGGCCATAGCCTATTTTTGTTTTTTAAAATCTTATATTTATTTGTGGCTGTGCTGGGTCTTTGTTGCTGCTGAACAGGCTTCTTTCTAGTTTCGGAGGTTGGAGGCTACTCTCTAGTTGTGATGAGAGGGCTTCTCATTGGGGTGGCTTCTCTTGTTGCCGAACACAGGCTCTAGGCAGTAGCTGTGGCTCCCAGGCTTAGATGCTCTGCGGCACACCGAGTCCTCGTGGACGAAGGATCGAACCTGGGTCTCCTGCATTGGCAGATGAATTCTTTACCACTGACTTGCCAGGGAGGCCCCAGAGCCTATCTTTGTAAATAAAGTTTTATTGGAATACAGCCATATCCATTAATTTACATGCAGCTTCTGGCTGCTTTTGCACTGCCAAGATAGACTTAAGAAGTTGGGACAGACTTGCCCTTCAATCCTCTACGTGAGCACCAGATGGATCTGCCTACAGTGCGAATCTGACGATGCCACGCCCGCCTCCCTTGTACCAGTGGTTCTCCATCATCTACCGGCTAAGTCCAAGCTCCTTTTCACGGAGGAAAAAAAAAAGCTTGTGAAACAAACATCCAAATGTTTCACCATCTGCCTCCAGCCTCACCTTCTACTTTCCACACTGTAAGCAATGACTTGGGCGTATTGAATCTCAGTCTATTTTCTTTCTGGGTTTCTGTCTGATTCTATCCTGCACCTGAATGCTCTCCTTGCCTAGCCCCTTCCATCACTAGTTTGCCCCCTTTTATCCTTGAAGGCTCCTCTCAGATGTCACTTCCCCTGTCCTGTCTATGTAACCCCCGCCCCTACTGGGATATGGAGTGTACATCCTCTGACTTCCTGTCACACTCTGTGTACACATTTGTATTGCCTCCAGAGTTTCTCTTCATCTGTCTCCATCCATTGGAGGGAAACTAACTCAGACTTCCTTAAGTGAGGAGGAGCTTGAACACAGACCTGTGCTGACGGGAAGGTGGGGGCTGGCTGGGTTCCTGGGTTGGCCTGGTCTGAAGGCTGCGGGTCAGTCTCTCTGTTTTGACCCTGTTCTCCTCCAGGTTCTGTCTTCCTCTCCTCATTGGGTGTGTGCTGGCTGTAATAGTTTCCTTACATCCATGACCAGAAGGGCTTCCCAGGTGGCACTAGCAGTAATGGATTGGCCTGCCAATGCAGGACATGTGGGTTTGATCCCTGGGTTGAGAAGATCTCCTGGAGTAGAGAATGGCAACACACTCCAGTATTCTTGCCTGGAGAATTCCCTGGATAGGGGAGCCTGACGGGCTACAACCCATGGAACTGAACAGTCAGACGGCTGCTGCCTGTATCCACCATTAGAGGGATCTCCTTGAAGACAGTCACGTTGCCTGTTTCATATTTACACCCTAACGCTGGGCCCAGTGCCTGATATGTAGTAGACGCTCAGGAAAGCTGTGATGAGGGACTGAATTATAACAACATTAGAAACAATTTAGTTAGGAGAGAGACAACCTTCAGAGAAAAGTCGCACTTGGGCCAAATGCAGAAAACATGCTTCATACCACTTTACTCCCTACCTGCACAGCCAGCCTTGGCCTTCATTATTCTGGATGATTTGTGTCCTCTTAATTATAGACGCCATTATCAATGATTAAAATTAAGTAGGTGCCTAGTGGACGAAGATTCAAAGAACAGGGAATGCCATTGAGAACAGACTGATGGGCAGTGAAGGTAAGCCCTCGGAGCTGTGGCTCCCACCTTCTGCTGGGTGCTGTTGGTGGCGGTCACTTAAATATTGAAAGCAGAAAGTCACCAAGTTCAGATAATACCCAAGTGTGCTGAAGCTGTTGAGCGAATGATTCCTAGGAACTTTAATCACTGTTTTCAGAGTCCCTCAGGGGACAGAAACATTTAGACTTAATTAATACTGCTTTCGGCACTCAGCACTTCACCCTGGGTCTGCAGGATGGCGGTGGAAAGCTGTGCTCATCTCTGCTAGTCAGTAACCTTCCTGGAAGAACAACCTTTGGTTATGAGGGACATGAATGCAACTGGAACCAGTCTGAGATTCCCAAGTTGCTCTCAGAGTCTAAGGAAGAGACACTTTCCTTGGTCGTCAGTGGTTAATGCTCCATGCTGCCAAAGCAGGGGCTACAAATTTGATCCCTGGTGGGGCTTCCCTAGTGACTCAAATGGTAAAGAATCTCCCTGCAATGCAGGAGATCCATGTTTTATCCCTGGGTAGGGAAGGTCTCCTGGAGAAGGGAATGGCAACCCACTCCAGTATTCTTGCCTGGAGAATTCCATGGACAGAGGAGCCTGGTGGGCTACAGTCCATGGGGTCTCAAAGAGTCGGACATGTCTGAGCAACTTCCACTTCCATATGTAATTTATGGGTCTTCCTTAGAGGTTCAGATGGTAAAGAATCTGCCCGCCAATTCAGGAGACACAGGAGCCATGAGTTCAATCCCTGGGTCAGGAAGATCCTCTGGTGAAGGAAATGGCAACCCACTCCAGGATTCTTGCCTGGAGAATTACGTGGACAGAAGAGCCTGATGGTCTACAGTTCAGAGTTGCAAAGAGTGGGACACGACTGAGCGACTAACACTTTCACTTTCAGGAAACTAAGATCCCACACGCTGCATGGCACAGCCAAATGGAAAAAAGGAAGAGTTAAAGGAAGAGCTGAAAGCCAGGCCTTGGGAAAGAAGGACAGACACGTGCACAGGGGAAACCGGATGGAGGGATCTGAACTGCACCGCGATTTACTCCCTCTCCCTCTCGCTCCTCCCGCTCTCTGGTTTGGGGCATCTCTCTTCCCCTTGTTTTGTACATAAAAATGGGCTCACTGCACCTGCAGCTTCTTGCTTTGCTTCTTCTCAGGCTGGCCGCGAGAGGGGGGGAAAAAAAAACCCTCAGGAAATAATCTGATTGGACCAAACTTGAATGATATCCATATGGTTTGGATCCATCAGAGGCCATGGGCCATGGGCCATGGTTCAATGACTGGACCAGCTTGGGTTAGAGATCCACCCTTCAAGAAGTTACTGTGTCCAGTGAGCTGACTTCATGCACCTCCTTCTGCGTCTGTTGGAACACCACGTGAAGAGGTGAGCACAGACTCTGAAGCTCCTTTTTAGCTGTTACAATGTTGGACTAGTTATTTAACCACTTGTGCCCAATCTGCTACTTATCTGAAAATGGAGATGTTAATAATAATATATATATGTAATACATAAATGTGGGCTTCCCTGGTAGCTCAGGTGGTAGAGAATCCACCTGCAATGCAGGAGACCCCAGTTTGATTCCTGGGTTGGAAAGATTCCCCTGGAGAAGGGATAGGCTACCCACTCCAGTGTTACTAGGCCTCCCTTGTGGCTCAGATAGTAAAGAATATGCCTGCAGTGTGGGAGGCCTGGGTTCGATCCCTGGATTGAGAAGATCCCCTGGAGAAAGGCATAGCAAACCACTCTGGTATTCTTGCCTGGAGAATCCCATGGACAGAGGAGCCTGGAGGGCTACAGTCCTTGGTGTGGCAAAGAACCAGACATGACTGAGTGACTAAGCACAGCACAGCACAATGTATAAATACATGTTTTATACACACACACACACACACACACACACACACACACACACACAACGGCTTCTCAGGTAGCGCTAGTGATAAAGAACCAGTATACCAATGCAAGAGACCTGAGACATGGGTTTGATTCCTGGGTTGGGAAGATCCCCTGGAGGAGGGCACAGCAACCCACTCCAGTATAATTGTATGGAGAATCTCATGGAGAGAGGAGCCTGGTGGGTTACAGTCTACAGTCCATGAGTGGGGTCACAAAGAGTTGGACACGACTGAAGTGACTTAGCACATGCATGTATACCCATACATTCAAGGACTAAACTATGTGTGTGTATGTATATTTATTTTCACAGTATTACAATATCAACATTATTATTGGGGGTAATTGAGATAAAAAGGGATAATAATAATATATATCATGAGAACTAAATATAAACATATGTAGAATAAATGAAACGAAAATATGTATGTAAGCACTAAGCACTTTCTATGTATCCCTGGATATATTTATATGAATGTGTGCATATGTGTAGAATATTCATTTGCTCTCACATTGTCACAATGTCCATACGATTACCATCCCCGTTGCTTAGAACAACGTCTGACACATAGGAAAGGTTATGCAACGTCCTAATGGCAGTACTGGAGTCGTGGCCCACGTGGGGCCCCGTCTCTTGGACTCAGCTGACTGCTACTTGGATCCCACTGACACTGGCTGGATGTGAACCCAGGAGGACTCAATTCTGGGTCATCTGAACCAGTTCTGAACCACTCTTAGAAGTGAAGTGAAGTGAAAGTCACTGAGTTGTGTCCGACTCTTTGCGACCCCATGGAATTCTCGAGGCCAGAATACTGGAGTGGGCAGTCTTTCCCTTCTCCAGGGGATCTTCCCAACCCAAGGATCAAACCCAGGTCTCCTGCATTACAGGCACATTCGTTACCAGCTGAGCCACAAGGGAAGCCCAAGAATAATCCATCTCCAGGGGAATCTTCCAGATCCAGGAATTGAACCGTGGTCTCCTGCATTGCAGGCAGATTCTTTACCAACTGAACTATCAGGGAAGCCTACTCTCCAAGGGCATCTTCAATTGTTCTGACTCAAGTCCAGCTTGGTTTATGGGCCTGCACCAGCACAGAAAGTCAACTACCCCCTCCTCCTCCACGGCCATTGTCATGTCAGTTCAGGAATGCAGCTCTAGGTCAAGGTTATGGGCACCATAAAGTATCTTGCTTTGTATAGTTTGTTAGACTTCAAGATAGATAGCATTAAGCCACATTCACTCCTATTCTGAAAATTTTTGAAAGAACAGGTTGAATCAATAACCACATGATATAACATGCTACCCTCAGTTGACAGAGGCATCTGCTAAATCCTGTTTCTATTTTGCCAGAGTGAGTGCCTTGTGAATGAGTTTTCTGGCTCCAACTATGGCATTCTTGGGTGTGCAAAGTCCTTCAAAACTCTTCTTCAACATTCAAAAAATTAAGATAATGGCATCCACAGTCATTCCTGGCAAATAGACCAGTCCATTCTAAAGGAGATCTGCCCTGGGTGTTCTTCGGGAGGAACGATGCTAAAGCTGAAACTCCAGTACTTTGGCCACCTCACGCGAAGAGTTGACTCATTGGAAAAGACTGATGCTGGGAGGGATTGGGGGCAGGAGGAGAAGGGGACGACCGAGGAGGAGATGGTTGGATGGTATCACCAAGTTGATGGACGTGAGTTTGAGAACTCCTGGAGTTGGTGATGGACAGGGAGGCCTGGCGTGCTGTGATTCGTGGGGTTGCAAAGAGTCGGACACGACTGAGAGACTGAATTGAACTGAACTGAACTGAAAGTGGAAACTGGTGGATTTTATTTTCTTGGGCTTTAAAATCACTGCAGATGGTGACTACAGCCATGAAATTAAAAGACACTTGCTATTTGGAAGAATACCTATGACAAACATAGACAGTGCATTAAAAAGCGAAGACATCACTTTGCTGATAAAGGTCTGTATAGTCACGTATGGGCTTCCCCGGTGGCGCAGACAGTAAAGAATCTGCCTGCAGTGCAGGAGACCTGGGTTCAGGTTGGGAAGATTCCCTGGAGGAGGGCATGGCAACTCACTCCAGTATTCTTGCCTGGAGAACTCCATGGATAGAGGAGCCTGGCGGGCTACAGTCCAGGGGGTCACAAAGAGTCAGACACGACTGAGCAACTAAGCACGCATGCA
Organism: Neotragus pygmaeus; assembly: GCA_006410875.1. NCBI lineage: Eukaryota > Metazoa > Chordata > Mammalia > Artiodactyla > Bovidae > Neotragus > Neotragus pygmaeus. Next base: position 12,036 of record SJYV01040169.1, read on the forward strand.
TGGCACTCAAGTACGGATGTGAGGGCTGGACCATGAAGAAGGCTGAGGGCTGTGCCATGCCTACATTACTGGGATGTTGTTTCCCAGGGAGAAAAAGGGGAGGGGAGTTGGCAGAGTGAACTAAACTTTCTTGTCCATGGTCTATGGTTTGTTTATTTTTCATAATAATAATTGGCAGGGTGAAATACTTTAATTTTCCTATAGCTATGTAATTAATATGTCCACATTAGAAATTAATTATCCTTGATAATTACGACTGGTGCTATGGCTCGTAAGCTGAGCGCTCGTCTTGCTAACGAACTGAATGAGACATAATTTCTTGTTGTTCAAAGAGACGATCAGCTCTAATCAGCAGTAAATTCAATCAAAACTTACTGACACCGATTGAGATCACATTAGAGTTTGTAAAAATAGGATAATTATGTTCATCTTGTAAGTCGCAGGTATTGTAACAACTCTAAAATGTGTGCCCGTTTGAATAAACACTTAACGTCTGCTGGCTCTATGCTGGCAGATGTCGAAACATATAATCTGCATAAATAAATTAGAAGTCTATTTTTCCCCTTCATAGCCCTTTAGTTTTGTGAGATTCAATTAGTGCAATCTTTTCTTTCCTTTTTTTAAATTTAATGAGCTTAGAATACCAGGCCAAGCAATCGCACCCTGAGACAGGGCAGCCCGTGGTGAAGAGCTGTTGGTGTTGCTGTGGCTGCTGCTGCTGCTGAGTCGCTTCAGTCATGCCCGACTCTGTGCGACCCCATAGACAGCGGCCCACCAGGCTCCCCCGTCCCTGGGATTTGGTGTTACTTCTTTTTAAATTCCTCTTTATCATTTTTTTAAAAACAATTATTTTGTTACAGTATAGTTGATTTGGGTTTCTCTGGTGGCTCACTGGTAAAGAATCTGCCTGCTAATTTGGGAGACACAGGAGAAGAAGGAGAGTAAGTTTCGATCCCTGGGTTGGGGAGATCCCCTGGAGAAGACAACAGCAACCCACTCCAGTATTCTTGCCTGGAAAACCCCTTGGACAGAGGAGACTGGTGGGCTATAGCCCATGAGGCTGAAAAAAGAGCCGAACACAACTGAGTGACTGAGCAGGAGCGTGCTAGTCAATTTATAATGTTGTGTTAATTTCCACTGTGCAGCAAAGTAACTCAGCTAAACATAGATACATTTACATTCTTTTTCATATTCTTTTCCTATAAGGTTTACTATAGGATATTCAGTATGATTCCCTATGCAGTAGGACCTTGCTGTTTATATAGTTTGGTTTCCTTTCTTCTTTTTAAAAATTTATTATGTGCTTTTATTTATTTCAATATTTGTATGGGAGTATGGTTGCTTTTCAATGCTGTGTTGGTTAGGTCACCAAAGGACACTAGGGTCTCAAGAGTCATCATTTTATCCATAGTGTTAATTGGGTATCTATGTCAATCCCAATCTCCCAATTCATCCTACCCTATTTCCTTCTAGGTATTAAATATTTCTCCTCTATATCTGTGAATCCCTCCTTATTCTTTAAAGGGAAATTTAATAGTGGTTAAGATAATGGGTGCTGAACTAGGCTGGCTGGGTTTCGATCCTACCTTGGTACTCAGAGCTGTGTCTCGGCCAAGTGCAGGGGCAAAGTTGATGCTCTATCTTAACTCCCTCGAGTCCCTTCATTGTAGACACCCTGGGATGAGCCTCAGCTCATGACTGAGGAACACAGGAGTGTGCAGGGCTGGGTCTCTGGGTTCGGGTCAGCACAGTTTTGATATTGCTTGCATCCCAGAGTGCAAGCGCAAAATCGGAGTTGGGGGGATGAAAGTCCCTCTAGACTTTGCCCTATTTCTTACCCTTTGCTGGCCTTCCTCTCCTGCCCTTCCTGCTTTGCCCGCCCTGTTCAGGCTATCTGAAAGACAGTCCTTCAGAAACCACTTACACCTGGCCCACCGTCTCTCGCTGGGAGTGACGTAAAGCAGTGATTTCCTATATGTCTGCCTCACTTTCCTCTGGGCGTCATAGTAGGACTTTGCTCCTGGGTTGCTGTGCGTTTGTTTCATGGAAAGCACACAGAGTTGTGTCTTGTATGCCCTACGTGGAAGTTAGTATTAGTAGTATTTTCACATTCACTTTATAACATATAAATACTGTCTCAATACAGTGTGGGGTTTAGTGAAGAGGTCAGAGGGGACAGACAGGTTTGTGTTGCTGGCCATATGTCTTTTTATTTATTTATTTGGCTGTATTGGGTCTAAATTGCAGCCTGTGACATCTTCACTGTTTCATGTGGGATCTTTCATTGTAGCCACACGGACTCTCTGGTTGTGGCATACTAGCTTACTTGCTCTGCATCATGTGGAATCTTAGTTCCCTGACCAGGGATTGAACCCATGTTCCCTGCATTGCAGGGTGGATTCTTAACCACTGGGCCACCAGGGAAGTCCCCCTGTGTGTCCTTGAATAAGCTTTCCTTAACCTCTTGGGACCTCCAAGTCCTAACCTTGGGGAATAAAGGTGATGTATACACACCAGACTGGGAAGTTGCACAGATTTAAAGAGAGAATGCTGGTCAGATGAACAGTGCATTATGTGTGGCTCAATGATAGTTCCCACTAGTACACTTAGTTGTATGTCTTGCAAATCAGCTAGCATGACATTCAATTCAGCTAACGTTGATTAGCAGTGGTAACAGCTAACATTGATTTGCCAGCATTCCTCATCAACCATGATCCTTGCCATGACCCTGCAAGGATTATTACTGTCGCAAGCATCACTGTGCCAATTTGTCAGACTGAGCAATCAAGACCCATTGAGAGGTGGTGAGGCAGGAAAATTAAAATAGCTGATTTGGGGCAAAAGTAGAACAAACCCCCACGTTTAGTCCTCCTTTCTGTTCTGTGTCCACTACACTGTGCTCTCCTGTGTTTGAGAGAATTGGGAGCATTTGCTGGAGAAAAGGGCATGAGGACGTGAGAGCTGTCCCCAGACATTTGAAGGAGAGAGGTGTTGCGGTACAGTGGTAATGACTAGGGTGCTAGGCCACATGGTCTGGTTTGAACACAGCTCCATCACTTAGTGTGTGACAGGCCAGGTAATAGTCTCTCTCTGCTCTGCTTCCTCACCTGTAAATGTGTCTTTAGGAGTATTAAATGGATGTCTATGTCTGAAGCGGGGCCAGCTTTACCAGCAGACATTGTAGGCACCAGATTGGGGACAAATCCTTAAATTTTAGGGGTCCAGCATAATGTTTTAATTTCTGGTAAAATCAGAAAGGAAAAAAATGAACTTTTAAGTGGAAGTAAGCATTAATACATAACATTAATATATTCATGTTTATATGAATACAATCATAAAATAAAAGTTTGTGTTATTATTGCTATTGTTATTTTTCATGAAGGAAAGGATCCATGAAGGTAAAATATCTAGAATTCATGGGGACTATAACGTGGCCTTGGTAGGGTGTGCTTAGATGAGAGACACCATCCTGGGTAGCTGTTAAGCTGTCTCCACGTCACTGACTCAATGGACGAGTTTGGCACCAACTCTGGGAGATGGTGAAGGACAGGGAAGCCTGGTGTGCTGCAGTTCATGGGGTTCAAAAGAGTCAGACACGACTGAGCCGCTGAGCAGCAACAACCTCTAGGGGGCTCTGCACAGTCAAATCAGTGTCACTGGGAGGCCCCGCACACTCACATATTTCTTCCACGTTTCCTCTTTCCCTAAGAATCTCTCTGCTTTACATGCAACAAGCTAGAGAAAGTATCAGGCTTCCCAGGGCCTCAGGAGTAAAGCATCTGTCTACCAATGCAGGATTCCGAGGTTTTATTCCTGGGTCCGGAAGAGCCCCTGGAGAAAGGAATGGCTATCCACTCCAGTATTCTTGCCTGGAGACTCCCATGGACAGAGGAGCCTGGCAGACCATGGGGTCACAAAAAGATCAGACACAGCTTAGGGACCAAACAGCAAGGACAGAGAAGACCTCAGCCATGACCCAGGAGTCTTGGGGGAGTTGGGGCAAAGAGATGATGGGAAAGCCACTGGGTGGACCCTGTCGGGTGGCAAATGCCATGTCCTGTGGATGTCACCTCTAGCTGTGAGCCACTGAGTTCTGCCGTAAAGCTACTAAACTTAGCAACCTTCTCCCACCCCATCCCTGGGTAGAATCGCCCTGACACATTCAAGGCCAAAGACCCAACTGGGTCACAGTGTGCAGTAGTGGAGTTTGGGTCAGAAAGAGAAATGAGGTGACAAGTTCTTTATTCTGTGGAATGCACCTGGCTGCCTTGTTACTCAGAGTGCAGCTCGGCAGCATCAGAACTGCTAGGATACTGTTCTAAGTGCAGAATCTTGCATCCACCCCAGGCCTGTGCATGTTAAGGTGCCAGGAAATCTGAACGGACACTCCAGTTTGAGCAGCCCTGCTCTCCCTTGTAGGCGTCTTGGACCCTGATGTACAGTGATCTAATCCAGATCTAAAAAATCACTAATCTGAGTCCTAAGCTAAACATGGTGGTTTAGCTGCTAAGTTGTGTCTGACTCTTGTGATCCCATGGACTGTAGCCCACAGACCTCCTCTGTCCATGGGATTTCCCAGGCAAGAATAATTGAGTAGGTTGCCATTTCCTTTTCCAGAGGATCTTCCCCACCTGGGGACCGAACCTGGGTCTTCTGCATTGACAGTTGGATTCTTTATTGACTAGGCAATGGTGGGAAGCTAAAGGGGTCAAGGTCCAGAATTCCAGTGTTTCTTGGAGGTTCTTCACCCCTTGGGGAAGAATTCCCTACAGAGCTTTAGGACTGCGTCTCTGGCTACCAGGGAGGGATGGTTTTGCCTGAAGTGTTCCCTCTAAGGAGATGGTGGCCACTTTGGTAGGTGGCTGGTGCAGGTGAGGGAATTCGGAGTCATGATTGTTTCTGTGGGTCTTTGAGGACCACCTGCTCTGTGTCTGGCGCCACTCATCTCATCTTGTTCGAGAAAAAACAGCAGGAAGAAAACAGAGCCAGCGGAGGGCAGGCCTCTGAGTGGGAAGTGTCTGTGATGCTTTTGGTGTCTGACAAACCTTAGATGGAGATTTCCCAAGGGAAGGCAGGGCAGGACTAGATGTCCGTGTTGGGTGGAAATGAGCCTCTGTGACTATGATTCCTGGATCTGTGATAATGTCCGGCTTTCTGTTTTGGGGATGAAAAGAAAAAAAAAAAAGATGTGGGACAGGGACTTTAGGACCTGTGAGTGTGAGTGTTTGTGGTTCAGTTGTGTCCGACTCTTTGTGACTCCATGGACTGCAGCCCACCAGGCTCCCCCGTCCCGGGGATTCTCCAGGCAAGAACACTGGAGTGGGTTGCCATTTCCTTCTCCACAGATGATATAAATTTCTTGAAAAATTTGGGGTGGACCAAATGTCACCCGTAGGGGCTTCCCAGGCAGCTCTGGCGGCACTGAACTCACCTGTCATGCAGGAGACAGAAGAGCTGTGGGTCAATCCCCTGGGTCGGGAAGATCCCCTCGAGAAGGAGACAGCAGCCCACTCCAGCGTTCTTGCCTGGAGAATCCCACGGACAGAGGAGCCTGGCGGGCTGCTGTCCATAGGGTCGCTAAGAGTCGGACACGACTTAGGCATCTTAGCATTTAGCAAATGTATGTTTCTAGATTTACCTAAATGGAGTCAGCTCCGGCTCAGGACCGCTGCACACCAAGATCCCCGAGAAGCCCAGGAGCAGCCACTGGATGGGGCTTGCTCGGGGCCCCCTGCTCTCTCTAGATTGTTTCGGGGGGTCGGTCCCCAGCCGTGCTGGCCATGCGCCTTTGCTACGTAACGCTGGAGTCAGAAGCTGCCCCTTCAACATCCTTTTGAGCATCTCTGTTCCTAGTGGGTCTCAGAGACGCCTGAACTGGATTGATTTCATGCTTCAGGGACCCCCACTCAGGCCCCTGNTCCCCAGCCGTGCTGGCCATGCGCCTTTGCTACGTAACGCTGGAGTCAGAAGCTGCCCCTTCAACATCCTTTTGAGCATCTCTGTTCCTAGTGGGTCTCAGAGACGCCTGAACTGGATTGATTTCATGCTTCAGGGACCCCCACTCAGGCCCCTGGAACCACCATGCTTAGCGTCTGATCGCCGCCTCTGAGCCCCCTCGTAATGTCCGTCCTGTGGTCTCTGGAGTGGGCCCCAGCCTCTGCCCCTGGCATCCTCAAGGTCTGTGTCTTTCCCTTGTCCTGGAGGCTCCCGATCCCCAGCAATGAGACCCTGTTCCTCTTTCCCCTCAGAGCAAAAGCGCCTCTGGCCAGTATGGCAGCCACCAGCCCAGGTGGCAACTCTGTCTACCCCAGAAATGCAGCCAGTTCAAGTTGCCATGTGCTCTAAGTTAAATACACACCAAATTTTGAAAACTTGGTACCAGAGAGATGTACAATACATCAGTAGTAATTTTTATTTTGGTCCTGGGATGGGGCTTCCCTGGTGGTTCAGATGATAAAGAATCTGCCTGCAAGGCAGGAAACCTGGGTTTGATCNAATTTTGAAAACTTGGTACCAGAGAGATGTACAATACATCAGTAGTAATTTTTATTTTGGTCCTGGGATGGGGCTTCCCTGGTGGTTCAGATGATAAAGAATCTGCCTGCAAGGCAGGAAACCTGGGTTTGATCCCCTGGAGGAGGAAAGGGAAACCCACTTCAGTATTCTTGAGAATCCCATGGACAGAGGAGCCTGGTGGGCTACAGTCCAAGGGGTCCCAAAGAGTCAGACATGACTGAGCGACTAACACACACATGATGAAATAATATTTTGGATATATGGAGTTAAGTAAACACTATTAACATAAATTTCACCAGTTTCTTCTTACTCATTTTAAGTGTTTAACAGAAAGGTTAAGATTCCAAATGGTTCACATTATGAAATGGGCTTCTCTGGTGGCTCTGCCTGCAACGCGGGAGACCTGGGTTCAATCCCTGGGTCAGGAAGATCAGCTGAAGAAGGAATTGGCAACCCACTCCAGTACTCTTGCCTAGAAAATTCCATGGACTCAGGATCCTGGTGGGCTAAAGTCCATGGGGGTCACAAAGAGTCAGACACGACTGAGCAACTTCACTTTCACATTATTTCTGTTGGACACCCTCCTTCTTAGAATTAAAAAATCAGGGCCTGGAGCCCAAGCGGGCTCTTAACTCAGCTGGCCCACCCTTGTTGCTGCCCCGGGGAGCCTGGAATTCCGCAGGCAGGCACCCGCTGCCCCAGCATCCTGTGAGGGCTGGAGGAGGAGGGTGAAGCCCTTTCGTTCTCTCTCTTATCTGTCTGTTGGAAGGGGAAAGGGTTACTAATGTTCCCCTTCTCCTCATGGCTCAGATGGTAAAGCGTCTGCCTGCAATGCGGGAGACCAGGATTCGATCCCTGGGTTGGGAAGATCTCCTGGAGAAGGAAATGGCAATTCACTCCAGTACTCTTGCCTGGAAAATCCCACAGACAGAGGACCTGGTGGGCTACAGTCCATGGGGTTGCAAAGAGTCGGACACAACCGAGCGACTTCACTTTCTTTACTTTCTTTCTCTCATTTTACAGATGAGGAGGCTGAAGTCCAGAGACGGGAAGCAACTTACCC
>SJYV01040173.1:0-13892 GCA_006410875.1 Neotragus pygmaeus
GCCACGGGCCGGGCTGTTCTCGGCCTCGGCTCCCCTCTCAGAAGGCAGGAGTGAGGCCAGGAGCCCAGGACTTCCAGAGGCCTCCCCGCTGCGTCTGGCACCCCTGGGGGCGGGGTGCTGCTCAGCTGTGAAGGCCCCGCCACATCCTGCGTGAATCACAGCCAGATGGGGGCTTCCGGAAGCTTCCCACCTACTCCTGTTCTCGGGGGGGCAGGGCCCATTTCCTGGGAAGAGGGAAGCACTTCCCCATTTTCCGGGAGCCCACCACATGTACCCACCTGTCGGGACCCACCCCAGTCTCCCAGACGCCCGCTCCACGCCTGGGGGTGCCACGGGGACGAGCCAGTGGGGGGCGCGTGTTCTGGTGGGGCCGTGGGCACCCCCGAGGTATCCACAGGAGCTGGGCACACAGGTCTGCAGGTGTGCCCACGCCATCCACAAGCACGCCTGCGCGTTCTAACCTAGAGGTGGGTCCACATTCAGGGTAGATACAGGCTGTGCATGGCACGTGCCTATCCAGGGGCACAGGCAGCCCAACTGGGCCTTCCCTGGACCTTGACCCCTGACCCCCACGGCCCAGCATGGGGTCAGGGGGGAAGCAGACACCTTCTTTTAACTGCCTCCCTTCATTCAACTCTCGAGGTGGGGATTCAGGAAGCTTCCCTCAACTTCTGACTAGAAATGGGGCCCAGAGACAGGGGGGTGCTCGCCCAAGGTCACAGAGCCCTCGGACAGGCCGGGAGGTTGTGCAGGGAGGTCCCGGCCCGGCCTCTCCCCCCACCCCCAGCTGCAGCCCAGCCCAGTGCCTCCCGTCTATGACCCCGCATCTCCCGAAGACAGCGGAGTGCAGGTCTCCACCCTGAGAGCATCGTGTGGCAGCCCGGCCTCTGCTGACGTCACGGGCCCCTCCTGGCCGCCCCGCCCGACTCCCTGTCCACCCCCGCTGGCATCAGGGCCCTCCCAGCCAGGCCGAGAGACAAGCCCCTCCACCAGGCAGGACGGCCAGCGGGTGCGAGGCCAGAGAGGGGGCCTCTGCCCAGATAAAGAGCAGCCCGGCCTGGCCCTGCAGCCTCTGATGGGTCCACCGGGGTCCTCTGCCGGCCCAGCCGCAGGCCGGCTGGACGGGGCTGTCCGGGCCCAGGGAGCAGCTCTGGGGGGCGGGGTTTGGCTGCAGCACCCGCGTGGGGGTTGGGGGACGTGGGTGCCAGCAGCCCCTCCCCCAGGCCTCGCGACAGCTCCTAACCATCCTCCCAGTCACCCTGCCTTCTGCTCAGCCCACCGGTCACGGGGCAGGTGGAGAAACTGAGGCCTCGCATCAGAAGTGGCTGCCAGAAGACAGACGCCTCCAGGGGGGTCTGGCCGGGATCACGCTGCTGCGCACAGCCTGGGCACCACCCCGCCAGCCCCACGGTCGTCCCGGACGCCTGGCTGGCTCGGCTCCGCTGCACTGGGCAGCTGGAGGCGCTGGTCAGGGATGCAGAGCGGCCTCTAAATACCCCGGTGATTTCATGCCACGGCCTCCTCCTCCTCCCCAGCCGCCCGCGGCACCCGGCCACGCGACGGGCGCCTAATGAGCTGTGAAGGTCCATCTTTCAAAGCTGAGCCTTTCCCGGGCTCCCCGGCCCGGCCTCCAGACGCAGCCGAGCGACATCCTGGGTGCGGGGCCAAGACAGCGCCTCAGGGAGGCCGGGGCCCACATGGACTCCTCAGCACCGCGGCCTCGCTGCCCACCTGGGGTCCACGGAAAACAATCCCAGCGGCCAGCCCCCCTGGCCTGAGGTGGCACAGACAAGGCTGGGCAGCGGGGCCTCAGCCCAGCGCAGCCTTCACACGGGGCGCCCTGACCCTGCCCACCTCACAGAGGGGAGACTGGTGGAGGGGCCGCAAGTCCCCCAACAGCGACCTCGAGGGCTCACCCACCTCGGGGTAAGAGCCGAGGGCCTGCAGGGCCATTCAAGGGGCAGCCGTGGGTGGAGACCCCAGACCCCCGGGCCCACTGCACACGCCCAGAGCGTGCCAGCTGACCCGTCTGCCAGGACCGCTGCCAGCGTCTGTGTGAGGTGGCCGGACCCCTTGGTTACCCCTGCCTCTCTAGGGGGAAGGGCTGGCAGGAGGCCTGAAAGTGGATTCAGGCAGATTGGGGTCCAAGCCTCAGCTCTGCAACTACCCACCTCTGGGAGCTCACCTCAGCCTCTCCCTGGCCCTCAGGATCCCCACCTGCAGTCTGGTGCCATCTGTCTCTGAGCCAGGGGCCGTGTACACTCCCATTTATTCCAAACCTCTGTCCACACTGACGCTGCCTTCAGTCCCTGCAGGCGTATCTACCTATCATCTATTCGCCCACCATCAGCAATTCATCCATCCTCCACTCACTCATCTTTCAGCCACCCATTCACCTGTTCGTCACCCATCCTTCCTTCCTTCATTCCTCACACATCTGTCCACTCATCCATCCATCCATCCCACCATCCATCCATCATCCATTTACACATCCATCCAGTTTATCCATCCATCCATCCATCCACCATCTCATCATCCATCCAGTTTATCCATCCATCATTCATCCACCCATCCATCCATCCCACCATCCATCCATCCCATCACCCATCCAGTTTATTCATCTATCATCCATCCCACCATCCATCATCCCACCATCCATCCAGTTTTTTTATCCATCACCCATCCATTCACCCTTCCAATTATCCTCCATCCATTTCATTCATCACCCAATCACATCTACAGACCCACCACCTCAGCCATCTACCCATCCATTTATGAAGAGTAAGTCAGACAGTCCTGGGCCAGGGCTAGAGCCCAATCCTGACGCAGGGCCCTCTCCAGGATGCCTGCTACTCAAACAGCTCCAGGGGGCCCCATTCTGTCACTGGCGTCGGCTCTGATCCCTGCGAGCTTGAGGAAGGGCTCCCATCTCCACTTGACGGTTCTTGGAGACAGAGGGTTCTTCAGGGACCAGAGAGGCCCTCACCACTGGCCCTGCTTCAGGGACCATGTGACCTTGGTCAGGGACCTTAGACGCCCCCATCTGCAACAGACACGACTGCAGAGGCTTCACACTGGGCCACCCCGAGAAGCGGCTGGAAATGGACAACGTGGTTGGAGGATGAGCCAAAATGAAAAATAAAGGGACGAGATACGTTCTGCCCTCGCCACCAATAGCACAGCTTCCCAAGGGTTCCAGCTGACATGGACTAAACCTACCCTGAGGAGCCCTCTGCAGATCCCAGGCAACAGGACAATCTGAAACCCCCAAATTACACCGAACACCCAGAAACATACACACAATCCCTGAGCAGCCCACACTTGTGGGGTCCACGCTGGGAAGTGGTCTTCCCCACGTGTCGTTGACTGTTTGGCTCCCCTGTCCGTTTGTACCATCATATGATATGACCCCGGACATGTCACATTAATGGAACAGTGCGGAACAGTGAGGAACTGTGCTCACGCACTGGCAAGCACGCTCACAAGCGTGACTGACACACTCAGGCACCCTGTAGAGAGACCAGGTGAGACACAACATCAGTACTCAGCTACAAAAACAACGGGCTTTTGCCAAATAAAACTTGGATGAACCTCCAGGAAATTTTGCTAAGTGAAAACAAATCCAGCCCCCCAAAGTTACATGCCACATGATTCCACTTATAGAGTCTACTTGAAAAGACAAAAATCACACAAATGGAGGACAGATTAGTGTTTGCCAGGGGTCAGAGATGAGGTCTGGGGGAGGGAGCCAAGTGTGGCTGTGTGACTATAAAAGAGCGAGAAGGGTTTCTGCAATGATGGAAACGTTCTGGACTGCATCACTGTCGATATCCCACCTGTCATATAGTTTTGCAAGATGTTACTCCTGGGGAGAAATGGATAAAAGGTACCCAGATATCTCTGAATTATTCAGCATGATTGCATGGGTCGACAATGGATCTCAAAAATGTTAAACTTAAAATGGATGAAATCATGCGTTGTAAAGGGGTGGTGTTTTTAATATAAGGTGTAAGATCAACTGGATTAATATAAATGAAAAGAAATGAAACAATCCCTACCTCACATCATAAAATAAAAATTAATTCCAGATGGACTGAAAGTCTCAATGTTAAATAACAGTAAAGCATCTAGAGGAGCCTCTTCAGAAACCTGAGGTAAAGATTTTGCTTTAAGCTAACAAAAAGCCCCAGCTCTGAAGGGAACGTGGCCTGGTACAGCAAAGTGAAGAACGAATCATTAAAAGATGTGCATGGAAGAGGGAATGTCAAGACACAGGGTGGGGGAGACACTTAAAACCTATACAATCGAGATTGGAAAAGAATATAAAGAATTCTTACAGGTGCATAAGATGAAGGCAGGAATCCAACAGAAAGAAATGGGTCAAAGTTTTGAACAACATTTGGTCAAGAAACACAGGAAAAGATGCTCACCTTTTAGCAAGGACAAAGTGAGGACAGCATCGAGTGCTGACAGGGATGCAGAGCCATCAGCGCTGAACCGGTGCTGACGCGGGGGGCAGCCTCCGCAGAGCAGCAGCTCCTGCAAGCACGTCGGAAGACTGTTTGGCAACATCTACTCAAACTGAACTCACATCATGCACAACCCCACTGCTGAGTATCCGTCCAACAGAAGCGGGTGCACACGCCCACCAAGAGGCGAGGGCAAGGACGCTCCTAACAGTACTAGCCACTGTCGCCGGGGACTGGAAGAACCCAACTCCCAGCAGCAGAGGAAAGTGCAAAGGAAACGGAGCGCTGGGAGACACGGAAGGCGCGTGCAGCACGGCCACCCTGGGCCTCAGACACACGCGTGTGCAACACGGCCATCCTGGGCCTCAGAGACACACGCGTGCAGCATGGCCACCGTGGGCCTCAGGCACACGCGTGTGCAGCACGGCCACCCTGGGCCTCAGACACGCGTGAAACACGGCCACCATGGGCCTCAGACACGCGTGTGCAGCACGGCCACCCTGGGCCTCAGAGACACGCGCGTGCAGCACAGCCACCGTGGGCCTCAGGCACACGCGCCGAGCAAGAGAGCTGGCCTTGAAGGAATACGTGTCGTTAGTTCACAGCTCAGACGGTGAAGAATCCACCTGCAGTGCAGGAGACCCGCGTTCAGTCCTGGGTCGGGGAGATCCGCTGGAGGCGGGCACAGCAACCCACTCTGGTATTCTCACCTAGAGAGTCCCACAGACGGCGGAGCCGGGCGAGATACAGTCCATGGGGCCGCAGAGTCAGGCACGACTGACTGACACACACACATTCATACAAAACACAGAAACAAGAAACTATAGGATGAAAAGTCAGAAAAGCGTTTCCCTTTAAGGAGAAAAGAGGGGGAACAGCCACGTGAAAACACGAGGACATCCCGGGATGCAAGGCACGTCTTATTTTCTGAACTAGCTGGTTCTGAAACGAGTTTCACTTTGTGATAATTCATGGAGCCGTCTGTTTTTAAAAGTTGCGTTTTTAGAAGGTGGCACCACGAGATGGGTCTTCCAGCACACTAGAGGAAGAGGGTTGCCAAATCCTTTCCCCAAAACTATAAAAATAGTTAAAAAAAAAAAGATAAAAAATTACCATTTCAGTATCCTCGAAATTGACCAAAAGGCATTTATCCGGGAAAAATGACTAAACGCTGAGTAAGTCAGGGGAACCTGTGATAGCCTTCCCTGGAACTGCGCCCGCCTCCCCACTCCCAGCTCGGCTGGAACATCACCCTGACAGGGTAGCAGGGTGCAGCCCGCGGAAACCAGAAGCTTCACCGCCAGAGGCTGATTCGATTTAGAGCAGAAGGCACAGAACTCACGCTCGGCAGCAGTGATGTCGATAGAAAGCAGCAGGCTCGGTGGCGAGCGAATGAGGAAGGCCAGCTGTGCCACCAGGCTGAGACTGTGATCCTGGCTGGGCAGCCACAGACCAGGGGCCTAGCTGGAAACATGACGGAGAGAGACGCGCCACGTGGCTGCTACAGACGCGCTCGGGGAACTCTCCACAGCAGCCCGACTGGTGGGTGCCACGCCGGGGGGAAAGCAGATAGAGCCCCAGAAATCCACACGACCCCGGGCTACTGAGGGCCTGTGGACACACGCAGATGAGGCGCAGAGAGTCTGGCAGAGTGAAAGGCAGAACAGGCGGGAAACTGCCTGGTCCTTGAAGGCGCCCCTAAACCCACATGCAGATCCATCGGCAGGCAGCAAAGGCCTCGTACATCTCTGACCGATCACTGGCTGACCAGTAAGCTAAGCAGACACCGAGATGATCCCTAGGAAGTCAAAATTTAAAAGGAAACCAGGAGTTCGTTTTTTTTAAAAAGGCAGACAAAGCAGAGAGAGCAATCATCACACATCAGGGGACATGGATTTCAAAGTTTTAGGCCAGGCAAGTTACCCAATAAACAAACAAAAAACCTAGCAAACAGGGGTTGGGGGGTGGGAATCAGAATCCAAAGGTGCTACGGGATGTGCTCTAAAATGCCCATTATCAATTCAAAATTACAAGATATGGCAAGGAGCAGGAAAAGGTAACTCATACCCAAATAAAAAGCAGTCAATAAAAACTGTCACTGAATGTCACACAGTGTTGCGGTGTATAGCAAAGACTTCAAAGCAGCAACCATAAATCTGTTTTTAAAAAGGGCAAAAGACAATCATGTCTAAAGATGAAAGGAAGATATTATGACATGGACTCAAAAACCAGAGAACCTCCATGCAGAGAGAGGAATTATTGAGCAGAGTTTTGGATTCAAAAGTGTAATAACTGAAGTGAAAAACTCACGGAGGGCTCAACAGTCAATCTGAGATGGCAGACAAAGAAGCGGTGAACCTGGAGACATCAAAATAAAGCATCCAACCTAAAGAACAGAGAGAAGCAGTGAGAGAAGGAGGACTTCCCTGGTGGCCCAGGGGCTAAGACTCTGCACTCTCAAGGCAGGGGACCCAGGTTCGATCCTTGGTCAGGGAACAAGATCCCATACGCCGCAACTAAAGATCCCGCATGCTGCAATAAAGATCTCACATGCTGCAACTAAGAAAGAGCTAATATTTAAATAAATATTTATTGATGCACCCAAATAAATCCTTTTTTAGGAAATAGATAAGGAAAATACAGTGAGCCTCAGACATCTGTGGGAGACAACATCAAGGGCTTGGTACCAACATATATGTGAAAGAAGTCCTAGGAGAAGAGAAGAGAAAGAGGTAAGAAAATATTTCAAGAAATAACAGCTAAAAATGCCCCAAATCTGATGAAAAACACCAACCTAACAGATGCAAGATCAACAAAACCTCAAGAAGGATGAAAACAAAAAATTCACACCTAGACACGCCACGGTCACACTGCTGAGTGAGAGACAACAGAAAGAGAAGAGCGAGGCGTCTCTCGAAAGATACAGACCGCATGGCCAAGGGCGGGCGCCCCAGCCAAACCTCGGAGGGAAAGGCAGCCAAGCGGCAAACTCAGATCGCCAGAAGCCCACATTCCATGAAACCAACCTTCAGAAACGAAGGCAAACCGAGGACTCGCGCAAAGACAGAGAGAATCTGGTGCCGGCAGCCCCGACCCAGAAGATATTTACAAAGGAAGAACTTCAGGCTGAAAGGCAGTCATGTCCAGGGCAATTCAAATCCACAGAAAGAAATGAGTGCTGGACGCGATGAGCGTGTGGGTGAATATAAAAGACTGTAAGTGCATTATCACCCCTTCCATTCCCTTAACTGCTTTTAATAATATCAGAGTATATAAAGCAACAATCACAACGCTACATTGCTGTTATAACTAGCATATGCTGATGCACTTAACACGACAATTTTAGCACAAAAGAGGGAGGGGAAATGGAGCTATGCTGGAGTAAAGCTTCCGTATTTTACCACAGTTAAGTCTGTATCAAAAGCTATGACAAACCTAGACAGCGTATTAAAAGGCAGAGGCATCACTTTGCTGACAAAGGTCCATCTAGTCAAGGCTGTGGTTTTTCCTGTGGTCATGTATGTATGTGAGAGTGGGACTACAAAGAAAGCTGAGTGCAGAAAAATTGCTGCTTTTGAACTGTGGTGTTGGAGAAGACTCTCGAGAGTTCCTTGGCCTGCAAGGAGATCCAACCAGTCCATCCTGAAGGAAATCAGTCCTGTATATCCATTGGAAGGACTGATGCTTTAGCTGAAACTCCAATATTTCTTGCTGCAAAGAACGACTCATTGGAAAAAACCGTGATGCTGGGAAAGATTGAAGGCGGGAGGAGACGGGGACGACAGAGGGTGAGATGGTTGGATGGCAAAGGTCAGGGAAGCCTGGCCTGCTGCAGTTCATGTGGTCGCAGAGTCAAACATGACTTAATGACTGAACAGCAACAAAAAAATCAGTGTGAATCTGAAGTCATTCGTGTTGAGATGCACACTGTAACCCCCAGAGCAACCACTAAGAAACCAATGCGAAGAAACAAAGTTTAAAAATTAACAAAGGAGCTGACACAGCGCACTCAGAGCACTTACCTGACAGCAAAAGAGAAACAGGAGGAGGGAGAAGAGGCGCGCAGAAAGCGGCTCAGGAAACGGCCGCCAGAGCAGAACCCGCGCTCCGTGCAAGTGGACCAAACGGCTCCATCAAAAGGCAGAGGCTGTTGGCTTGGATTAAAAGAGCAAGATCCAAACATATGCTGTCCGAAAATCTTACACTTTAGGTTCAAATGTACAACTATGATGAAAGTAAAAGGAGAGAAAAATACATGCAAACAGGAACCACATCAGAGCCAGGATAGGTGAGTCAACATCAGGCAAACAGACTTCAGGAAACACCAAAGGCAGAGACATGTTTCATAATCATCCTCGGGTCGATACCTCAGAAAGAGGTGACACTCACAAACGAATATGCCCGGAAGAGGGAGAAGGCGATAGCACCCCACTCCAGGGCTCCTGCCTGGAAAATCCCAGGACGGAGGAGCCTGGTGGGCTGCAGTCCATGGGGTCGCTAGGAGCCGGACTCGACTGAGCGACTTCACTTTCACTTTCCACTTTCATGCATTGGAGAAGGAAAGGGCAACCCACTCCAGTGTTCTTGCCTGGAGAATCCCAGGGACGGGGAAGCCTGGTGGGCTGCCGTCTATGGGGTCGCACAGAGTCGGACACGACTGAAGTGACTTAGCAGCAGCAGCAGCAGCAGCATGCCCATAAGAGCTCCAAAATACAGTCAGCAAAAATTATCAGACTTGAAAGGAGAAACAGATAATTCACCACTGATAGTTGAAGATTCTAATATTCCACTTTCAATAACTGAGAAAACCAGACAGAAGAAATCAGCAAAGATACAGACAATCTGAACAACACCATCACCAGCCTGATCTAACTGACATTTGTAGAATATCCTACCCAGCAGAATACACGTTCTTTTCAAACACAGGAGGTGAATCTTCAGGATGGACAATGTTTTAGGCCAAATCCAGAAATTTAAAATGAATGTAACCGTACAAAGTATGTTCACCAACCACAGTGGAATGAATTAGAAATCAACAAAAGAAATAAATCTGAGAAATCCTCAAATATTTGGAAAGTAAACAGCAATTTTAAAAATAGTCATGAGTCAAAGAAATCACAAAGGACATTAGATAACGTCTTTAACTAAATGAAAATAGAACATACCAAAGTCTATGAGATGCAGTTAAAGCAGGGTTTAGATGGAAATATATAGCTTTCAGTGTGCGTCAAAAAAGAAGAAAAATCTCAACAACCGAAGGATCTACCTTAAGAAACTAGAAAAAGTCAAAGCAAGTAGAAGAAAGTAAAAAATCAGAACTAAGGCTGATGAAAACATAGAAAAATAAATGAACACAAAGCAGAAATCATCCATTTTAAAAGATTAACGAAACGACAAAATCTTTAGCTAAACAGACCAAGAAAAAAAAAAGACAACAGAAATTACCGAAATCAGCTATTATTAAAAAGAAATCATTGCTACCAACCTACAGAAATCAAAGGGAGAGAAAATCAATGAAANATTTTAAAAGATTAACGAAACGACAAAATCTTTAGCTAAACAGACCAAGAAAAAAAAAAGACAACAGAAATTACCGAAATCAGCTATTATTAAAAAGAAATCATTGCTACCAACCTACAGAAATCAAAGGGAGAGAAAATCAATGAAAGTAACATTGTGAACAACTCGACACCAGCAAACTGCACGACGTAGAAGATGAGTCGCGAACCCACAGAAAGACACAGGTCAATAGAGCTGCTTCAAGACCAGAAAGCTGGACCAACTCACAGTCACGCACCCAAACATGAATGACTAATCTAGAACACGCCCACAGAGAAAAGTCCAAGCCCAGGTGGCTTAAACTGCAAACTCTGCCAAACACTTCTTAAAAGGCATACTGAATCTAGACAAACTCAGGAAAAAAGAGGAGGAAAAACCTCCTCACTCCTTCTGCGAGACCAGTCTTTTCCCTGCTACCAGAACCAAAGCCACCACAAGGAGTAGCGGGCCCCAGCGTCACGTGAGCACTGGCGCGGAAATCCTCCACGGAACCGCGGCACACCGACTCCAGCAGCAGACGAGAAGGGTGGCAGGGGCGGCGCCTGCCCGCAACGCGAGGCTGGGCCCACCTCGGAAACGGCTGAAGCCATCCAGGTGGAAGGACAAGCCCGCGCCAGCTGATGCAGACAGCCAAGCCCAGCACACACGCAGCGGAGAAACACTCAAGCAACACGAGGGACTTCCCAACCTGCGGAAGACCGTCTGGGGAAGTCACAGCCAACATACTGACCACTGAGAGGCTGAAGGCTCCCCTAAGGGCAGGCATGAAGTGCCGGCATGACTCCATGTTCCAGTCGGTGCAGTAAGGCAAGAGAAACAATCCTAATAAAAGACAGCCTGTTTGAAAGAAAAGATGTAAGACTCCCCTTATTTCCAGAGGACATGCAGAAAATCCTAAGGAATCCACAAAAGTCTAGTGGGACTAGTCAATAATTAAATTCAGCAAGGTTATAGGGTAAAGTATCAATATACAAAACTCAGCCTTACTCCTACGTACTAGCAACAAACCATCTGAAAATGAAATTAAGAAAATAATTCCATTCACAATAGCATCAAAAAACACTTAGGAATAAATATAACAACAGAAATTTAATTTGTAAGACTTGCATACTGAAAATGACCCCAAAAAACTGTTTAGAGAAAATAAAGGTCTAATTCACGGAGACACACAGTCCATGTTCATGGACAGGAAGACTTAACATTTCCAAGCTGATCTATGAATTAAACAGAAGCCCATCAGAATCCCAGCAAGCACTTTTCTTTCTTAATTAACAAGGTGATCTTAAAAATGTGCACAGAAATGTAAAGGACTAAGAAGAGCAGAAAATATTCTGAGAAGAAACACGCAGAGGATGGAGCACGAGGCAGCTGCCAAATGGGCCCCAGCCCTACAGCGGTCAGGCCGGCGCGGTGCCGGCAGAAGGCCAGACACTCGGGCCGGGGAGGCAGCGCTGAGTCCAGAGGCAAGGGCTTGCCCTGTGGTCCCAGGAAAACTCAACAGGAAAGCCAGCCTCTTCAAATCACGGCGCTGGATCCAGAAAGACGGCAGTGCTGCAGGCATGTGCAGGCGGCAGTGGAGACAGACGCAGAGGCCAGGCTTGTGGACGCAGCGGGAGAGGGAGGAGAGTGGGGCAGGGGCACAGCATCTCCAGAGGCAGACGGCCGGCCAGCCAACGGAGCTCACGCGGGCGCTGCGACAGCCGGCGGGGGGGCACCCGAACACCTCCCGCCGACTCCTGCTGAGGGTCGACAGAAACCAGCACAGCGCTCAGTTGTAAAGCAATTATCTTTCAAGTAAAAACAACCATTTTAAAAATGGTGCTGGGGCAGTTAGATACCCCTGTACCCCACAAATGAATGAAGGGCCATACACAGCATTCACAAACATTAACTTAACACAGTCAATAAACCTAAATCCAAAAGCTAAAATTAGAATGTCAACTCCTAGGACAACACACAGAAGAAATATTTGTGACCCTGGATTAGGCAAAGGATTCCCAGGTATAACACTAGTAATAGGATTAATAAAAGAGAAACATTGATAAAGCAAACTTCATTCCACGTAACACTTCACTATACTTGCGCGCTCCAAAAGACACCATGAAAACTATTAGACAGAGTAAGATTATCTGCAAATCATACTTCAGATAAAGGACTTGTATTCTGAACGTATAAAGAACTCTCACAACAATTCTGAATAATTTTGAAACTCAGTTAGGACAAATAAACACATTAAAATGGGCAAAAGATTTAGACAGACATTTTATCAGAAACGAAGTATGAGTGCCAATAAACACACGAGGAAATGTCCAACTTCACTGGCCATTAGGAAAATGCAAATTAAAACTACAGCCCCCCACCCCTGCCCAGCGCATCTGTAATAAAAAAGACCAAAATTGCCAGGTGCTGCGGGGACGTGAGGGCTGCAACCCTCCCCGCGGGAGCCTGATGAGAAGCCTACAGAGGCAGGTGGCGATTTGTCTCTGGGCAGGGTGATGGGACGCGTCTAAGACTCACCTGGGCGGTGGCTGAGCCACCGTGGAGTCCTGTCCCACGGGCAGAGAAGCAAGCGCACGCTGTCAGGAACCTCCAGCAAGCAGGGAGCGGGGAGAACAAGGCAGGCCGCACACTCGGACACACACCCCAGCCTCCACGGGACGCCAGCCTCACAGGCGACCAGCTTTTTTCTAAAGGCCAGAGTCACCTTCAGGATAACCAAGCGGCCCCCACCGTCAGCCTCTGTGCTGGTCCAAGATTTCACTCCAACAGAAGGACCCGTGCCACGACTCTGGAGCACCTTCCCTGCACACACAGAACTCTGGGCAGGACAAGAGGGGGCGCGCCCGGGCGGCCTGGACCCCACAGCCAGCCAGGGGGCTCCCGCCTCGGCGCCTGCTGGGGGCAGGCCCCTGCTCCTCTGCCGTCGAGGGCCCAGCTCAGCCTCCTGCCCTGAGACTCAGCTCTCCCAGCTGTGAAATGGGCAGAGGGGCTGCTGGGGCAAGGGGTGTCAGAGACAGGCAGGTGTGGGTTCTGGAGCTCGTGATACGGGCCGGGCCCCAGCCCCCTCCCTCTCAGCCCAAGAGGCTCCCCGGTGGTGCTGGGGGCCACACCGGGCGCGGGACGGGCAGGGTCTGGAGCACCACGCCCAGGCGGGAGCAGGGCTCTGCGAGTCTCAGAGGCCAGGAGGGCAGCAGCTGAGGCTGGGGAAAGGGCTGGGCTCCACAAGGCTCGGCGCCCCCTGTGAGCCCAGGGCCCTGCCCCGCCCGCCGCTGCCTCCCCTTCAGGAAGAGGGCGCTGAACGGCCCTGGAGCTCTGCGTGTGGAAGGTCACCTGGCTTCAGCCTTCCTGCCCAGGACCCGCAGCCCCATCGCCCAGCCCCCAGAGACGGGGCTTTTCTCCTGGAGTTTAGAATTTCCAGACATCTTCCCCCAAGGCGCAGGGGGCAGACGGAAATCAAAGGGGTTCTGGCGGAATTTGGCTCCCGCCCCCTCTGGCCCTGCGGCTCTGGAAGGCACGGATTTCACTGAGGATCCAGGCAGGCGTCCCCGCGGCCTGTCACCTCCCGCCAAGGGCAACACCAGATGCTGGGGCGTCCCGCAGCGGGGTGCGGCCTTCCAGCACCTACACTCGCGGGCAGCCCTGCACGGCCTGCAGACATGCCCTCCCCGCGGTCACCACCACCCACCTTACCCGCTCCCCCAGGCCCTGGGCTTTCCAAGGACACCCCCGAGGAAGGGCCCCTGGGCCCCACCCCAACCTGTGCAGGCCTGGCACAGTGAAGGTGAGCTCACGATGGAGCAGGTCCTCCAGGCCAGCTGGGAGGGAAGCGGGGCTGGGCTCCTGCGCTGAGGTTCGGCCTGAGTG
>SJYV01040181.1:0-19702 GCA_006410875.1 Neotragus pygmaeus
TACAGGCTCTTTTAAAGGAAGCTGAGTATTTGTTTTTCATCTTGGGGAGAACACAAAGGATTCTGTGGAATGTTTTGTACAAATACATAAAGGTCCCTTAATCGCAAACTTCATGGTTTGTCAATTTTAAATAAAACAGTACCAATAAAAAAGCATCAGAGACTTTTTTGAACACTCAAGACTTTGTAAATATGTCTTCACACAGTTCAGAAACACACTGCCAAACCAAAAGATCTTCGCAGAGGGGCTTATCTCATTAAAGATCCACAGTCACATGCAGTCAGGCAGAGATACACAGAGACTTATCAAAATTACTAACAGTATTATTTTCTTATGCGGTGTGTACTCAGGGGTTCATTTCCTCTCCATGAATGGTGTATTTTAAAACTGAAAACAGATCTTACCTCCTGAGTAAGCCTTATGACCATGTTTATTTATTTAACCCAGTATATGGTTTGTAACCCGTCCACAGTTTGAACTATTCATTGTGATTGAAAACTTATACCCTATACGGACAGCTTTAAAGTAGAATGGCAAAATAAAATTGAGAATCTATAGTTCTCTCTACCCAATACTTCTCTTCTTTCCCTGTAAAATCCTTTATTCTATAATTCGATCATCACAGCTCAGGAAGACAATACATCCATGCTGATGATACTTTTAAAACATAAAAGAGGCAGTTTAACATAACGCTTCAGAGTATGAACTCTCGAGTGGAGATAAGAGGGGTTCAAATCTGAGCCTCATCTCTTACAAGTTTTATGACCTTGGGGAAGTTCCCTTTTTTTGAAAACGTGGAACAAACTATACTTATCTCATAGGGGTATTGGTAAGATTAAATGAACTACTTAGAATAGGTGTAATGTGTCAGTTACTGTTGCTAAAATCAAAAAGGTAAAACAATTCATACTAAAGCTAGTAAATTGGATTCTTTTTAATAGTATATATTATGCTGGCAGACTACAGTCCATGGGGTCACTAAGAGTCAGATACAACTAAGCACAAAAAATAAAATTTCACTTCTCATTAAAATTAACTACAGTATTCTTATTGATTCTGTATCTCCAATCTTTCTCATTTTCATTTTAGTCACAAGTGATCTGCTTCTAACTTTATATTTATAAAGCACACTTTTATATAAAAGACTCTGACTCTCATTGACTCTTTCCCCCAATACCCAACATTTTAAGTTTGTGAAAATAAATTTTAAGAAGCATGAGGGTAGGAAGACATCATAATTTATTTTTTTAAAATGTGTCCTATCTATGATAGCATGAATACCATATATGCTCACTAATAAATGGATTTTAATGCCTCTATTTCACTTGAAGTCAAGTGCATAAACACCTAGAGGCTCATTTAGACTTATGTATTCTTGGTGCTTAAAGGTTATTTTAATCCCAGTCCCTAAATTGAGGGCTGTTATTCACACTAGAAAAGAAAGATAAATGTGTGTAAATTATGCTGATTTGCATATGCTGTGTAATTGGGTGGATATACACATGGTATTTCTCAATGCTGCAATATATTCAACTTCACAAGTGTTTCCTTTTCCCATCTATGCAACAAATATGACCACCTCAAAGTAGCAAATGTGACAACAGATCGATGCTCATTTAAACATTAAAAATGATGATTATTTTCTCTTGTGTAACGTCTTCTTTTACCAAGAAGCCTAAGAAAATCTCAGTAAGGACACTCACTAAAGAGCAACTGTAAATTCTGTACTCAAAAGTACCATATAATGGCCTCTGCCACACACAGGGATCCTGTAGGCTTACAGCTACAAGACATTAGCAAGATAGGAGAGCTGTCTTCAGATACTTGAAGGGCTGCCATGTAGAAGAGTTCAGATTTAATTTTTTGTGTTCCAGAAGGCAGGACAAGTTATTAGAAAGCAGGCTTCTGATTTAAAGAAAGAACTTTCTGAAAATTAGAGATACATAAAACTGAACCTCTTTTGAGAGGCTCATATGAGGTAGTGAATATTATATAGGTTTCTCTGGTGGCTCAGTGGTAAAAAATCTGCCTGCCAATGCAAGACACTTGTGTTCAATACCTACGTAAGGAAGATCCTCTGGAGGAGGAAATGGCTACCCACTCCAGTATTCTTACATGAGAAACCCCAAAGGCAAAGGAGCCTGGTGAGCTACAGTCCATAGGGTCACAAAGAGTCGGACACACCCAAGCGACTAACCACGGACCTAGTAAATATTGTTATCACTAAAGATGTTTTGTGGGTAGAAAAATGGTTTGGGGGAATGATGTGGGAAAGTATTCGATAACAGCTGGACTATGTGCTCACAAATATCCCCTTCAATCAAAATGTTGTTGGATTTTCTTAACTTAATCCCAAGTGATGGTCTGATGCACAACACTAACATGCCTCAGAAGTGTGCTTACCTGCCTGACGTCATAGAGCCTATTGTACCTTTATAAAGGGCAAGAGACATTTTAAAAGCCTCCTATTTGCTTAACTTGGGGATTCAACTTTCTATGAATACAACTAAATTAAATTCACTTCATTTTTTTAAGAATTTCATCTCATCCCTTGAGACAACTTGAGTTCCATAGTCCCCTGATCCCCAACCCACCAAGTGAACAGGAAAATTATGACAACACTGGTTTCGTTACTTTATAATCATGTCTAAAATTCAGAAAATTTAGAAAAATGAGGAATGATAGTTTTCTGTCAGATAATTAGAACCTAACCCAGCCACTACACCAGATCCACTATCAGAAGTACTCCTTAAGTGGTATAATTAACTTGGTTGACTGTATTTCTATTTCTCGTGTACTCACTAAGGTGCTAAAAAAAGTCATGACCATAAAGCAAATATAACACTGTTTACAGGAAGACAACAAAATAAGTAAGCTAGAATACAGCTCCTAGAAGCACATGGAGGTTCACTGCACTTTTGTTCATTTTTAAATATTCATAGTAAAAACTTAAAAGGAATACCCACATAAAATATAAAATTCAACTCTCAATTAATACAGACATATACTGGTGTGTTTTTTAAGCTATATGAAGAACAGGTAATGATTCAGCATTCACGTAATTTAATCCAAATTCACCTGGACTCAAATCTGAAAATATGTAACTGCTTAATTAATACCTAACTTACATTCTAAATCTCAGAAGAATCAAGTTCTTAAGCACTGTTTAGAAACAGTTTCATTAATAAAACTGAGTAACACTTCATTGGCACTTGAGGTTAAAAACACTATCTTATGTTAGTTTTTCTTCTTTATTTAATACAAGATGCACAGTGGTATTATATCAGACTTCATGGTTATTACAGTCTAGGCCATTGTAAAATTAATGGTTTTGATCCTTTAGAATTACATCAATACATAAAATTATTTGGTTTCTTCTATATTTCTTAGGATTTTCAAAGTCTAGAAAAAGCTATCATTGTTTAACAGCTAAGACTTCTCATAGTATAATTAGGATAGGTGTCAAGTGATAGGAAGCTAGTCCTGGCTCTGAACTTATTTTACCTTGACTATTTCACTTAATCTCCTGGGTCTTGGTGCTCATCCATAAAAGAACGCAGATTAGATGATTTCAAAGGCTCCATCTAGTTTCTCAAGTTGTCAATATTATGACCTCATCGTGAGTATACCCCTTCAATAGGATAGGTACGATATCCTTATTCTAGCTATCACGATACATTACTGTGGATAAAACCAACAAAATGTGCAAAGCCAGGAATGTTTATAAATTGTGATTAAAAAAATATACTGGCTTGAAATATGGGTTCAATATCAAGAACATTAAACTTCTTGTCTAGAAAGCATCAACTCTATATGCTGTAAATAAAACTCTGAAAAGGTGTGAGAAACAAGTCAAGCAAGATAACTCACTCTACCAACTCTTGAACAAAAAAGGGCAATCTCTGAATAGTAATTTCTTGACACCCAATGTCTGTGGCACCCATTCTCTCACTATGCATGTATGTGTCACAGGAAGATGATACTTTTATGGCATAATGGAATCAAGAGTATGGAAGACAATGTACTCTTCACTGAGGAAACTACATTCCTAGTTAGTAATAAACGAAGATGTACATAAATGTTTTTTTGTGTCAATATTTATACTGTATATAAAACACAGTTAATTCCTTAACTCTAACACTATTAAATTCACATCAATAGTGTTGATATACTACTGTGAGTTATTTCAACAGCCCCACCTTAGAAAACTAAGTTAATCCAAGTGAAAATATGGATTTCTTTTCTAGGATAGAGTAATTCACAGATGAAATCAACTATGAAATCAATAAAAGTAAATAAAAATCCCTTCAATGTGTAGTGACAAATGGGCCATGTAGTATAAATGTGGTATACTGAAAAACCACCTCCTTTCAGAAATACCAATATTGAGAAGTGTAGCTACTAAGACTTTGTTTAATGCCTATTGAAAAAGGAATGTCAGAAGAATGTGAGTTATACAAATAAAATTATAGTGTCAATATGTTGGAGAAAGCCATCCTGGGTACAAGGCAGGAAATGTGTGCGTATTTAATTTATAGCTCAAAATATTAATAGTAAAAATAAGACAAAAAGTGATTGTGAACCAGAAAGAGTTCAGGTTTCTTTGAAGAGCCTGGTTGAGATGGTGTGTATGTAAAACTGAATGAAGATGTAAGCTGGTATTGTGGTACTGTGATGATTTAAACCACAAATGCCTTCCCTATTTAAATATTCCAATCAGTACTGTTAGGACACGTACCTCGGAGAATTCTTTCCTCATGGCAACGAAGAAAGTCCCAGATTCTAACAGTGCCGTCATCAGAGCATGTAGCAAATTTATTATCCGTGGGTGAGAAACTGTTACGTGAAGACACACAGCAGGGGAAAGAAGTCAGCATTTCACAGGTTATCTGCGCGTCTCAGACAGGGAAAAATAAAACACTGCGCTGCGCAATAAACAGGAGAGGGAAGCATCCAACAGTGAAGGGCCTTAAAGAGAGTGCTGTTAGCTAACAACCTATCTCAACAAGAGAATAATTCACAGTAGTTGCTTCTTAGTTTTCAATCATCAATATTCAGAGAATTTAATGAGGGTATTATTAGTGCTAATGCTATCCAGACTCCCCACAGTACAGTATTTCCTATGGTATCCACAAAAAACATAGAGCTGATTAAGTATATAACTAAACAAATTCTCTTTGCAATATTCCTGTAAAGTCTTTTAAAATCACATAGGAATACTGCTCAAAAAAAACTAGCATCAGCTTCTGCTTTGAACTTCATATAATGATAAACTGAAAAGTTTCAGGCAGGCTGTTTTAAGACTAGTTGTTAAAACATTCCTTCATTTGATGTTTCTCACTTATGTAAAAGGTTTGTGGAAAATGTTCACACCTTCTTTCACGCAAGTTATCCCATAAATGTTATGCTTTTTGAAGAAAACTAACATGGGGATATTCCAATTGTTTAAAGCAAAAGAATATGCTGCAAAGGAGGGATCCATTTCTTCCTCCCTGTAAAAGACATCAAGTTTCTCATTTAACTCTAAGAACTCCCCTGAACTTCTGAACCTTATGCTTAAGAAAGGACCACTTTTGAAAACTCAATGTATAGTCAGAAGAATAAGGCACAGTCTTTGCAGATGTGTGTTTATCCAATAAGTCTTTGTTAAGATTCTGAAAGCAGAAACAAGTGACTACAGTGGACGATGTTTCTATAAGGACGTCAGCCTCCTCCCTTGTGTGGGTGGCACACCATGAAGACTGCTGCTGAGCTTTCTTCTGAAGCTGCAGCATTTCTTCAAGCTTGTTTTTGAAACATTTTCTTTTCCACTTTACTATACATATCTCACTGATATGTAAAAATATACAACTTAATGAAAATATTTTAAACTCCCACTTATCATACATTTGCATTACTGATGTCATCAACAGTGAATCAGAAGGAAAATCCTACAGTCTTCTTGACAATAGTCTGCTTACAGCTCCAAAGCTTGAAAGAACCCGCTCATTAATCCATTAATGTTTGCCACATCCAGAGTTACTTGGAGAGTTTTTAGCCCTACTATACTTTCCTTTTGAAGTCGTGGCATAACCAAGCCAACCAGGTCTTCACTTAAGCCTTTTTTTTTCCTTGTATTTTGTGAGAACTCTGAAGGTGTTTTCTGTAGGCTTTAGATTTTATTCAGTTGTATAATTAAAGACTGAATTCTTTATTTGGAATGAAATATTCTTGTCTTACATAGTAGGTAATAAAAATGAATAACGTATACACATTATTAACCATAAATGAAAAGAGAAAACCAGTGCAAAATGCGGCAGACAATACATCTCTAACATATTGCAAAGGCTCATATCGGGACAACACTACTTCAGAAAAGTGCCAGCAAAATGGTGAACGTGTGAAAACAAAGAAAAATATCATGTTTATACGGTGCAAAAAGTTTCCCAGAATCTGACAGAACCCATGCATCTCTGCACCCAGAATACACTTAGAGAGTAATTTAACCATGACAATAGGGACTACAGAAAATGGTATATTGTGTATAAACCTGGCCTCTCTAATCGCCTCCTTATGTGCCTGGAACATCTTGACGTTGTTCATGTTCGACTGCCAATATTTCACATATCCTCCGTGGTCTGCTGTCAACATCCACATGTCATTATGTGACCAAGTCATGGCTCTCACTGGGCTATCATGAGCCTGTGAAAACACAAAACATTTATAAACATCCTATCAAAGACTATACGATGGGAGGCAATGATCTGTCCAATTGTAAGTTTTACAAGGCCAATGACACAGACTGATGCGACCATCTGATGACTACTGTTACCTGTAATATTGTTTCAAAATTGAACGTGAGTCCATTCCACAAGGTGAACTCCCCACTAGAAGCTCCAGTGACCAACCTTCTTCCTTCTGGAGTCCACTGGGAAAGAAAGAGACATTATACAAGGTCACAAATCCACAACCGTTAATTAACTTTTAAAACACTCAGAAAGTCTTTATAAAATAACAACTGGCATTAAGTGGACAATACTTTCACTTCAGAATATGGCTCAGATTTATAAGCAAATACTTAGCCAGAAAGAAATTAACACAGTCCAACAAAAGCTCTAGCACTTAGCTCATTAAGTAAATTAAAAAGAGTAAGTGCATTACAATTACCTGTTAAGTTACACACACCTAGGCACCCTAAAGAGCATTTCAAAACAGAATATCTGAAGATCTACTTTTTCTAGAATACATGGAAGATCAACGTATTATTTATTAATAAGATTGTCAGTCACCAGAAAAACTCAAGAGACTGAATGAGTGAAAGATTGGGTTTATTACAGCTGCTAGTGGACCATTCAGGCAGACAAGTTACCAGTGTTTTATGAAAATAACAAAACAAAACAGTATAACAATAAATATCAATTTAAGGAGATCAAGGCTATCAAGTTTTTCCTGGAAACTAAATGTATAATACATATAAAGTTCTTCTTCATTCACAACATCAAGCAGTTACAAGTCTCATGATAACCTAGTATCAAACCAAAAAAAAGCAATATAACAGAAGCCTGACTAACAGTACCCCAGTATTTCAAGTCACAATTTGCACTCTGAAGGAATCTGTGGCACACGCTTATCAACGCAAAACGCAACGTACTTTTTCCTTTATTTTCAAGTTTCTATGACAGATTACACACATTTTCCATAGATGTAAACACAAGAAATATCAATACAACAATCCTACATTCCCCTGTAAAAAGTGTGACACAGGGGCTGAAAAATACAAGGGCGCTTATAGGATGAGACATACAAAATCAAGTTTATTTGGTAAATTACACGGATACACATGACAAGCCAGCCTTTTACTGCTTACCTGAAGATCACGATTTTGATGATCATTTTAAAAACCCTTCTACTTTCCTAGTTTCTGTTATCTGCTATGGATCCCAACTCGGTAAAGACTACAGGCTACCACACTGTAGACACAGGACCCATAGTCTTTATGTCTTTAACACCTGTAATCTGGACTTGTCTCCACTATGTGCAAATTTCCTAAGACCTTATAGCTTGATTTCCAAATGAGCAATTTATCCATCTAACGAGATACATGGAATGCTCAGATTCTATTCACCTCAAAAAGGTTTCCTCTGTTATGCTAACAAGAAATTAAAATTAGCTGCACATCATACTCCTTTTACCAAATCCTCTGCCATACAAATTACACTACAAATTGGTTGGCTCTACTAACACAAAAGTCATTCAAATAATGTTCCTTTTCTTATGTTTTCTACTGTAATAGGCCTCTGAAACAAAGAGGAGGCCTGACTGACTGTCGCATTTGTATGGAGCTGAAGCCAGCATCTCTTCCAGCCCTCTCACTTCGCTGGGCTGTCTATCACACCTCTCTAATAAGAAGACCTGCTTATTTTGCTCATTTGCCACAAATGTCTTTCCTCTGTCCCATTTTTTCAATTCTTATTCGCTCAATTTTGACTATTAACTATCTTACATTTCCGGACTTGATATACTGCTAACCAACAAATACTTTCTTACTAGCAAAACACATACACAAAAAGATTATACTATTATCTATAGGAATATTAGCTGGATGCCCGGGACACAGAGATGGGAAGACTTCTTTATTACAAACCCTTCAAATTTTAATAATCTGAACCATGTCAAATTTTAGCAAAAATGTACTGAGTACCCACAATGTACCTTCACTGATGACAACTATGGTCCACCATTGGACTTCAGCTCTTCTTGGGTGTTTTCCTTCCTAGTAACCCTAAGAGTTTTGATTCACCTTGAGATGCTGTTCTCTAAATTGCAACAAAACATTTCTATTCAAGAGCAAGTCAGACACCTGCTGCAATATATATCCATGGCTAGCTCAGAGAGAATTCTACAGAAATTGCAACATAAAAGCAATCCAAAAGTACTACCTTACTAAATGTGGATATAATAAACTGGACATTCCAAAATAAAAATAGAAGCAATACACTGATTTTTATCCCAGTTATATATTTTAAACAATGCTTCATTTTCTTTGTCCTATTAAATATATTTGCAGGCTAATTTTTCAAAATTAACTTGTCCAAAAAGTATCAAACAGAATACTTACCCTGACAACAAATACTGGACACTTTACTTTATTTGTTGATGTTCGAACAAACTTTGTTGTTACTGCATTCATAGGATTATTCAACATCCCAATAGGTGGAACCAGCTACAAAAAAAGAAAATTATATTTAAAGAGCTTCTGACATGGTACGGTAATTATTTCAACATTTAAAGACAAATTCAGGACCATACAGGACAGTATTGTAATATATTAGTCTATAGTAATCAAATGAAGAAAATGAAAGTACAGGAAAGTTAAATGCCTATTATTTATTACTAAATAAACAATAAAATCAAGTGCCAGATTTCCCAAATTACTTCTCGAAGTCAACACATTTAAACATATTCATAACAAGCAAGGTTTAAAATGAACTTCTCTGTTATAAAGACAGTGCACCTTTTGCTGGCCATTGATTTAAGCCTCAAATCAAAAGTTCATCCATTATCAGATTAAAAGAAAAATTTAAATGCAGGTTAAAAAAAAACATGGTTTATGCAAATACACTATTCTTTCAAGAATGCTTTAATTATTAAAAAAATGTAAAAAGAAAAGTCTATGTTTAAATTAGAGATCTCATAGTTCCTAGGTCCAAGCAAAGAGGTTTTTATTAAGCTAGTATAACAGATCTTATACTTACATCATTATAATAACCTGCATCAGGCTGAATTGCTCGCATATCTCTCTGGTCTCTTTGCCATATTCTATTCTGTTAAAAATCAATCAATCAATCATCAATCAATCAATATATAGTCTAATTATACTCAACTTGAAACTTAAGTAAATATTTACAAAATGTAAGCTGTCACCAAACGGGGAAAAAGAAGAATAAAACTTTTTTACCATGTTCTGAAACACAGATAATAGTGTTTATCTTAAGAGATTTCCCCCTTTTCCTACTGACATTGCTTAGAATTTCCTCTTTGCTCATATTATGCCCAACCAATCATCCAAGATGCTGTTGACCCCAACGCATTGTCACAGACAGACACTCCCAATTCCTTCAAATTCCTCAGCACAAAGCAATTCCTCTTATCCTGGTCTTGGTTTTCTCAACTCCTCCCAAACTCTCTTAGTCTAGTTTTTCAACTGAAACATCTGAAAAAGTCTAAGTCTACCTTTACCTCTGAATGAGTATTTTTCTGCTAAGTCCCTGCAACACACTAATTAGGCATGTAGGTCTTTTAGCAATTTGTCTCAAGTAATGAAAAGCAGACAAATTTTCTTCATAGGAAGCAAAACAGACCAAAACCCAATTAAAGTGGAGATGGTAATAAAAAGCAAATCAGAGACTTAAAAAAGGTTAAGATAAATAAATAAAGAACTCACAGGGGAGATCTGTCAAGCTGACCCAGGCTTAGGTAGACCCCTACTCTGCCTTCACGCGCAGTATTAAAGTTTCACCCAAGATGACTGTAGCACATGCGCAACCCTCTAAGTAAACAGAGGCTCTTTCCTTGAGGGCCTTGGAGAGTCCAGCGTACTGGACATACACATCACTATTCTGAACACATGTTCTCATACAAATATCCTTGTTAGTAATCTCAACATTTTACATACACTACCAGTTTAATGAGTGCTTTACAACTGGAACAAAAGTACTCTCTTCTGATATATGTTGTGAACCTTTAAAACAAAGTGTATTTTTAAACCAGAGTCTTTAAATTTTTTTGAGATTATCTGTGCATGCAGAGGGAAAAAAAAACCCACACAGTACTCTATTTAATTGAGGTTACTGGCCTCATTTGAAATGTTATTTCATCCTCCTAATGCAAAAAACACAGATATACTCATTACCCTACATTTTAAAACTTTTCTTCTTTTTAAAAAAATGAAGTTTGGTCATCTAAAGCACATTAACTGAACTTACCTCCAAATACTTAATTACAGATGGATTATAGTCTATGGTTTTTCGGTTTACTGCTTTTCTCATTCGTTTTCCATCAAAGGTAAGCTGCTGCATTGCTTGCTGCTGTGCAAAATCTGGTCGCTTATAAAACAGCTGTCGAGGTGCCTGGTGTTGGAACCTTGGCATATGGAAAAACCGTGGAGGAGAACCAATTTCTGTAGCCATGGCGATGTTTTCGTTCTATGATACCTGGAAAAAGAAAAAGTACTTTCACTACAAATATGTCAGCACTATAACTCTACCAGAAAACATTTTCAAATGAACATTTTTTTTACATTCCTGTACCTTTTTCTAATATGCATCATTTCTAGCTTTTAGCCAACCTATTTACAATATGAACTATTTGACTTAATGGCAGAAACCAGTTACAATTTGAAAAAAGGTCAATTCACAGGTTAAGTGCTAATAAGTATTTGTTGTAGGGGTTTCCCTGGTGGTCCAGTGGTTAAGAATCCACTTGCAATGCAGGGCACACTGGTTCAATTCCTGGTCCAGGAAGATGTCCCCATATACCATGGGACAACTAAGCCCATGAGCCACAGCTACTGAGCCCACGCTCCAGAGTCCAAGAACTGCAATGACTGAGTCCACGTGCTGCAATTACTGAAACCCACACACCCTAGAGCCCGTGTGTTGCAACGAGAAGCCATTGCAATGAGAAGCCTGAGCACGGCAACTAGAATAGCCCCTGCTTGCCCCAACTAGAGACAGTGCCTGCAGAGCAATGAAGATCCAGCACAGCACCCTCCAAAAGAGAATGAATAAATAATTTAATAAGTATTTGTTGCAAAATTTAGCCTGGTGGAAGGAAACATCTGTTTTTAAGAGCTTGGGGTAAGCATATTTTGTATGTGTAGGGTGGCTAAACTGCAGGGGGAAGGAAGGTAAAATCATTGAGAATTGTTCACATTTTTAAAATGAAGTTTTCATCACGTTTGATAATAAAACAGATCATTTTAAGTTTATTGTAAGACCCTCATTTTATACAACAGTCATTTAAAAAAAAACTTAAGCTTCATTTCTATCCTCTTAAATTTTTTAGGACAAGTATAAAAAGTAGAATAAACTATCTTATCTTATATGAGTACTAAAAGTATGTCTAATTTCAGTCTCAAAATAATAACAACCATAGAAACGTTATTTCTCAGTATGTACATGTACATTTCCATACAGGTAATACTAGGCTAACATCTGAAGAAAAAAATGTTAGGGGCTTAGTTTTTCAACTTTAGAGCTCCCCAATTAAATTTAATTCCAATAATTCAAATGTGCATGAATTAAAAACACATTTCAAGCACAAAATCAATCACATCTGATTTTTAAAATCAGATCATGAAAAATACATAAAGGGTATTAGCATTTCTGCATTTTTAATACAAAAAGAGCAACGACTATTTTTCTATATTCTTACATTTGCCTTTCTTAATTCAAGACACCAAATTAAGGGCCTGAAAATAAATTTGTGATTTCCTCTGGATGAAAATCAGTAATACTTAATACATCCTTGTGTCTCCTGAAACCATCTGATAATGGTAACAGAAAGGAAATGGAGGAAGAAAGGTGGGAGTGGGGAGATTAAGTACTGACTCCCACGATACCAAAAATAAATAGGAACTTCCCTGGAGGTCCAGTAATGCAAGGGACTTGGGTTTATTCCCTGGTCGGGGAACTAAGATCCCATATGCCTTGGGGCAACCAAGCCCATGTGCAGGAACGATATATGCCCACATGTCGAAACAAAGACCCAGCACAGACAGACAGACTTTTGAAATTAAATGAATTTTTTTAAATCTGAGAAATAAAACATGTTGTTGTGGTGGTTGTTGTTCAGTTGCTAAGTCATGTCCAACTCTTTTCCGCTCCATGGACTGCAGCACATGAGGCTTCCCTATCCTTCACTACATTCCAGAGTTTGCTCAAACTCGTCCATTGAGTCGGTGATGCCATCCAACCATATTATCTTCTGTTGCCCCTTCTCTTCCAGCCCTCAATCTTTCCCAGCATCAGGGTCATTTCCAGTGAGCTGACTGTTGAAGTTTTGGAGCTTCAGCATCAGTCTCTTCAAAGAATATCAGGGTTGATTTCTTTAAGGGTTGACTGGTTAGATCTCCTTGCAGTCAGTCCAAAGGAATCTCAAGAGTCTTCTCCAGCACCACAGTTCAAAAGCATCAGTTCTTCAGAATTCAGCCTTCTTTATGGTCCAACTCTCACATCCATACATGACTACTGGAAAAACCATAGCTTTGACTATATACACTTTTCAGCAAAGTGATTCCTTTGCTTTTTAATTTGCTGTCTAGGTTTGTCATAGCTTTCCTTCTAAGGAGAAAACGTGTTTTAATTTAATTGATGCAGTCATCATCCACAGGGATTTTTCAAGCCCAAGAAAATATAATTTGTCACTGCTTCCATTTTTTTCCCCTTCTACCTGCCATGAAGTGATGGGACCGGATGCCATGATCTTAGTTTTCTGAATGCTGAGTTTTAAACCAACATTCTCTCTTTCCTCTTTCACCCTCATCAAGAGGCTCTTCAGTTCCTCCTCACTGCATGCCATTAGGGTTGCCGAGAGAAATAGTAACAGCCTCAGATATGCAGATAACACCACTCTAAATATGAGGCTGTTGGTATTTCTCCCGGCAATCTTGATTCCAGCTTGTAAGTCATCCAGCCTGGCATTTTGTATGATGTACTCTTCAGAGAAATTAAATAAACAGGGTGACAATACACAGCCTTCACATACTCCTTTCCCAGTTTTGAACCAGTTCATTGTTCCATGTCCAGTTTTAACTGTTGCTTCTTGACTGGCATATAAATTTCTCAGGAGATAGGTATGGTGGTCTGGTATTCCAATTTCTTTGAGAATTTTCCACAGATTGCTGTGTTACACAAAGTCATAAGCTTTAGTGTAGTTAATGAAGCAGAAGTCAATATTTTTCTGGAGTTCCCTTGCTTTCTCTAAGATCCAACGAATGTAGGCAATTTGAACTCTGGCTCCTCTGACTTTTCTAAACCCAGTTTGCACACCTTGAAGTTCTTGGTTCCTGTACTGCTAAGAACTAGCTTGAAGGATTTTGAGCATTACCTTGCTAGCATGTGAAATGAATGCAACTGTATGGTTGTCTGAACATTCTTTTGTACTGTCCTTCTTTGGGACTGAAATGTGAACTGATCTTTTCCAGTTCTGTGGCCACTGCTGAGTTTTCCAAATTTGCTGGCATACTGAGTGCAGCACTTTAACAGCAAACCTTTGAGGATTGTAATTAAACAGCTCAGCTGGAATTCCATCATCTCCACTAGCTTTGTTCATAGCAAAATAATAAAACATAAATGTAGTATTATTTCCACTACTCTAGAACAATTCCAGAAGACCCTAACAAANGCAAACCTTTGAGGATTGTAATTAAACAGCTCAGCTGGAATTCCATCATCTCCACTAGCTTTGTTCATAGCAAAATAATAAAACATAAATGTAGTATTATTTCCACTACTCTAGAACAATTCCAGAAGACCCTAACAAATTTTAATTTGTAATGAGCAGAGAGAGGGCTTCCCTGGTGGCTCAATGGTAAAGAATTCGCCTCTAAATGCAAGAGATGCGGGTTGGATTCCCTGAATTGGGAAGATCCCCTGGAGAAGGAAATGGCAACCCACTCCAGTATTCTTACCTGAGAAATCCCAAGGACAGAGGAGCCTGGCGCACTATAACCCATGGGGTCACAACTTAGCAACTAAAAACAACAGTGCAATGAGTACCATTCTATCTCTCTTTTCAAGCTGTGTATGTATGAATTAAACAGACTGCAACTGCCTCAATAAAGCTGGTGAGGGAATTTTGTTCATTCAGCGATCCCATGAATCCAATTAAGTTTCAGCATCCAGACTTCAACTGAAGGCTTTAATTTCGATGCCTCTGTCAATAATTCTAAAAGAATGCAGCTTTGGTAAGTATACTTTTAAATTACTATTTTTTCACTTTATAATCATCAAATTTCTAATTTTATTAAAAGAAAATTATCCTAATATTCTAGTTTCTATTATTTCTACCAAAAGAGAATAAAGATTTTTACACATATCAAAAGAGGCTTAATTATTCAGCCAAAAAAACAAGTGAATGAGGTGCTGACATATGCTACAACATGATGACTCTCAAAACCACTACGTAGGGTGGGAGGTGGGAGGGGGATTTGGGATTGGGAGCTTGTGTACACCTGTGGTGGATTCATGTCGATGTACAGCAAACCCAACAGAGTATTGTAAAGTCAAATTTAAAAATAAATAAATAAATAAATAAATAATGAATAAAGCAGGTAAAAAAAAAAAAACCACTACGTAAACAAAAGAAGCCAAAGATAAAAGGTCACATAATATATGCCTTCATGTATACTCAAATCCAGAACAGGTTAATACACAGTGACAAAAGCGCATTGTGGTTGGCGGGCAAAGGGAAGAATGGGAATGGAGCTTCCTTTGATGATGATGGAAATAACTGGAATGCAGTTATGCAGGTAAAGGTGGCAGTTGCACAACACTGAAAATACACTGAGTAGCACTGAATTGGACACTAAAACGGTTAGGACAGTGAATTTTATGTTATATGACTTTTACCTCACTTAAAAAATAGGGGTTTAGTCCCTGGAAAAAAATTTCATATGGAGTAAAGGAAACATTGGCAAGCTACAGACCATGGAGTCACAGGCGTCAGATACGACTTAGTGACTAAACCTCCACCACAGAAGAAGCGTTTACAAAAAGCTGACGGTATTAAAGTGGGTGATGGGTACACGGATATAAAGCACTAATCAAGAGCCAAACCTAGGATCCACTGTACAAATATGAGAAAATATTTGAAGTCAATGCTGAAGTCAAATGCAAGCCAAACCTAGGATCTACTGTACAAATGAGAAAATTTTGAAGTCAATGCTGAAGTCAAATGCAAACCAATCAATATGTTGTTACTAACACTTTTAAATAGTTCACTTGTTAAAGCTAAAAAAAAAATATTACTCTTTCATTTAAGACATCACAGGTACTTCCTGGCAGTCCAGTGGTTAAGATCCATGCTTCTAATTCAGGGGGCCCAGGTTCCATACTTCGCTGGGGAACTAAGACCCCACATGCCACAAGGTATGTCAAAAACAAGACTAAGCTAAACAAAGTTCAGCTCAGTCACTCAGTCGTGTCCAATTCTTTGCGAATCAATGGACAAACAGACATAAAGCTTCCAAAAAGACTTTACAGAGGGTGGGAGAAAATATATTTCCATTTACTGATCTGTTGATAAAACTTGTTCAGAAAAAAAAGGCCTTTCACTTTTCTGTGAATGGTCAAGTACTGCTTGTGTTCTAGAAAGAAAGGTCCAGCATGAAGAAAGAGAGAGAAAAAAAAGTATATTCCAAATCAAAATCCAGCCCTAAAACATAAATAAACCTCCTGCCAATACAGTAATCGATCTTCATAAATGTCTTAACACACATAAGCATCACTTCATGCAAACCACTATAACTTGTCCAAATGCTAAAACAAAACCATTTAGTGGTTACTACAAGCTGAGGTTGGTCCCTTCACAAATTCCTATATGAAGTCCTAACCTCCAATACCTCAGAATACGACTGTATTTGGAGATAAAGCTCTGATCCTTATGACTAGTACCCTAATCAGAAGAGGAGATTATGACACAGACATGCACAGAAGGAGAGCCATGTGAAAACAAGGGAAGACAAAGCCATATTTAAGTCAGGAAGAGAGGTCTCAGGAGAAACTAACGCCTGCTCACATCTTAATCTTAGACTTTTAACTTGCAAAACTGTGCAAAAATTGTTTGCTGTTTAAGCCACCCAGTCTATGGCACTTTGCCCTGGCAACCCAAGCAGATTAACAGAGAGGCAGAGCAAAGCGCCTAGACGTCCTAACCCTCCCTCAACATGGGCTGCCAAAAGATGCCTGCAATAATGATACAACAGTGCTCTTTGATTGCAAGAGCAGAAAACTTGATACACGAGGTTAAAACTGAGTGGTCCAGATAGAAAGAACCATCAATCAAATCATGAAACTATTCTTTCCAAGCTTCACTCAGGAGACTGT
Organism: Neotragus pygmaeus; assembly: GCA_006410875.1. Taxonomy (NCBI): domain Eukaryota; kingdom Metazoa; phylum Chordata; class Mammalia; order Artiodactyla; family Bovidae; genus Neotragus; species Neotragus pygmaeus. Next base: position 17,088 of record SJYV01040181.1, read on the forward strand.
AATTCAAGGAACCATCTAAATAACCAAATACAAAAAAAGAAGAGCTTTACCTTTCATAAAAATAATTACTGTAATTTCTACTCACTGCATTATTCACATTTGAGCTACATTAACAGAAACAACAAATTTAAACTAGTAGTCAGGGTCATCCCAAAGCGTATTTATCTCCTATCTGAGGTGGAGCATGAGGGAGAGATAGAGGAAATGGGGTAGGGGGAAGGAGGCTGTAAGGCAAGACAGAAACTGAAGTAGAATGAGAACAAGAAATTTGTGTATGATTATTAAATACATACCAACAATAGAACCAAACTGCTTAGGGGAAAAAAAACTCCACCTGAAATGCTGAATTCCTCATCTTCCTCATACACACTAACCTTCAACATTTCAAGGAATCGACACAATTTTACCAAGTGCCTAGTTTTTATTGTACCTTGTATCAGGTACAACATATTGTTCTGATTCAACGAATATCACTCCTAAGCTCACAGAAGAGACTTCGTACTTTGCAGTGTCTGGTCCCCACCTCTTTTTGGCAAATACAAAGACTCCTGAATCCACAAAAGCAAGCAGCTTCAAGCTTTCTCCAAAATTAGGCAAGTCATGCAACTTCTCTGCATCTGTTTTCTCAACCTGGACAACAAGTTTAATGCGGATAACTTCAAAGATACTTTTTGCTCAAAGATACTATTTTGTATGAAATATATTATTCCTTTAGCCAATGTACTGATTAGTCTGTGAACAAACTGGAACACCCAGACTTAGTTCTCAAATGCTTGTGCATGCAAACCCATACAAGCATTCTAATTCTGCTTCTTGTACCAACTATTACAAAATAACCTCTTTTATAATCTTAGTCATCTGATATTACCAAGATTACAAATGAAGATAGGGAAAACAAACAAATGCTCCTTTTTTTTTGGCCACACTGCACAGCATGTAGGATTGTAGTTCCCTAGCCAGTGACTGAACCATGCCTCTTTCACTGGAAGGCAAAGTCTTAACCACTGGACTGCCAAGGAAGTCCCTATACAAATGCTTCTCTTACAAGTTTCACACTGAATTGTGCGAAACAATAACTCATTTCAGAGACTACTGTCTGATTAAAGTAATAAAAACTATAAAAAATGTAAAAATAAAAACTGTATAAACAAAAACACGATCTGAAAGGATATATGCACCCCAATGTTCATTAAAGCACTGTTTAAAATAGCCAAGACGTGGTAGCAACCTAAATATCCATCAACAGAGAAATGGAAAAAGAAAATGTGTCACACAGACAATGGAGTATTACTCAGCCATTATAAAGAATGAAATAATGCCATCTGCAGCAACATGGATGGTCGAGTGGGCCTTAGGAAGCATCACTATGAACAAAGCTCGTGGAGGTAATGGAATTCCACTTGAGCTATTTCAAATCCTAAAAGATGATGCTGTCAAAGTGCTGCACTAGATATGCCAGCAAATTTGGAAAACTCAGCAGTGGCCACAGGACTGGCCCCCATCCACCCCCAAAGAAAGGCAATGACAAAGAAGGCTCAAACTACCACACAACTGCACTCATTTCACACGCTAGTAAAGTGTGCTCAAAACTCCCCGAGCCAGGCTTCAACAGTATGTGAACCGAGAACTTCAAATGTCCAAGCTGGATTTAGAAAAGGCAGAAGAACCAGATACCACATTGCCAACATCCCTTTAGTCATTGAAAAAGCAAGAGAGTTTCAGAAAAACATCTGCTTCACTGACTACACCAAAGCCTTTGACTGTGTGGATCACAATAAACTGTGGAAAATTCTGAAAGAGATGGGAATGAATACCAGACCACCTAATCTGCCTCTTGAGAAACTTATATGCAGGTTAACAAGCAACAGTTAGAACTGGACATGGAAGAACAGACTGGTTCCAAATCAGGAAAGGAGTACGTCAAAGCTGTATATTGTCACCCTGCTTATTTAACTTATAGGCAGAGTACATCATGAGAAATGCTGGACTGGATGAAGCACAAGCTGAAATCAAGCTTGCCGGGAGAAATATCAATAACCTCAGATATGCAGATGACACCACCCTTATGGTAAAAAGCAAAGAACTAAAGAGCCTCTTGATGAAACTGAAAGAGGAGAGGGGAGAAGTTGGCTTAAAATTCAACATTCAGAAAACTAAGGTCATGGCATCTGGTCCCATCACTTTATGGGAAATAGATGGGGAAACAGTGGCTGACTTTATTTTGGGGGGCTCCAAAATCAATGCACATGGTGACTGCAGCCATGAAATTAAAAGACGCTTACTCCTTGGAAGAAAAGTTATGACCAACCTAGACAGCTTATTAAAGAGCAGAGACATTACTTTGCCAACATAAATCCATCTCGTCAAAGCTATGGTTTTTCCAGTAGTCATGTATGGATGTGACAGCTGGACTATAAAGAAAGCTGAGCACCGAAGAACTGATGCTTTTGAACTGTGCTGTTGGAGAAGATTCTTGAGAGTCCCTTGGACTGCAAGGAGATCCAACCAGTCCATCCTAAAGATCAGCCCTGAATATTCATTGGAAGGACCGAGGCTGAAGCTGAAACTCCTATACTTTGGCCACCTGATGCAAAGAGCTGACTCATTGGAAAAGT
>SJYV01040181.1:20752-34085 GCA_006410875.1 Neotragus pygmaeus
GTGCATGGGGATGATCCAGAGAGATGATGCGGGGTGGGAGATGGTGGGGGGTGGGGATTCAGGATTGGGAGCTCGTATACACCTGTGGTGGATTCATGTCGATGTATGGCAAAACCAATACAGTATTGTAAAGTAGAATAAAGTAAAAATAAAAAAAAAAAGAGACAAAAAAGGACACTATGCAATGATCAAAGGATCAATCCAAGAAGAAGATATAACAATTATAAACATATGCACGCAACATAGGAACACTGCAATATGTAAGGCAAATACTAACAAGTATGAAAGGGGGAATTAACAGTAACACAGTAATAGTGCGACACTTTAATACCCTACTCACACCTATGGATACATCAACAAAACAGAAAATTAGCAAGGAAACACAAACTTTAAGTNACACTGCAATATGTAAGGCAAATACTAACAAGTATGAAAGGGGGAATTAACAGTAACACAGTAATAGTGCGACACTTTAATACCCTACTCACACCTATGGATACATCAACAAAACAGAAAATTAGCAAGGAAACACAAACTTTAAGTGATACAATGGACCAGCTAGACCTAATTGATATCTATAGGACATTTCACCCCAAAACAATGAACTTCACCCTTTTCTCAAGTACACACAGAGCCTTCTCCAGGATAGATCACATCCTGGGCTATAAATCTAGCCTTGGTAAATTCAAAAAAATTGAAATCACTCCAAGTATCTTTTCTGATCATAATGAGATAAGATTAGATGTCAACTACAGGAAAAGCCTTTGACTGTGTGGATCACAATAAACTGTGGAAAATTCTGAAAGAGATGGGAATACCAGATCATCNCACTCAAGTTCAGGTTCTTGGATACTCCACAAGCGCATAGACCAGGTTGGGATTGTATTTTGTGCCCTTCTCAGGTCTGAGCAGCTCAGGCGACCAGGTACTTGGCAAGTGCACTGTCCCAGGTGTGCTGTGTGTCTCCTCTCGGGGGCTGATCTCAGGCAGTGACCTTCCTGGCATATGTCAACCATCCAGGATCCCAGGAAGATGTGGTTAGCTACTGGGAGCCTGCTCAGATTTTGATGAGAGATACCAGTCTCTGGGGCCAAGATTTCCCCTTGCCTTCTGGCTTTGGCTGTCACATGTCTGCCTCTCTATGCAGCTGGCTAGCTCTCCTTTGATATTCGCTCAGTCCTTTGTTCTGTGAACAGTCCAGGCCTTTCAAGGGAAAGTTCTTTTTTTTTTTTTCCTCTCTCTAGCAATCCCACAGTTTGGGTTGCTATCTCACATTAGCTCCTTCAGATTGTCCTCAGGGCATTAGGACCTGATCCTTTACCCTAAGCACCGATGATGCAGCCCACTCCTTGTCAAGCGCATGCTCGCTGGTGGCAGACTTAAGCATCTGGGCTACTTCTTTTCTGGCAGTTGCTGTTAGGCGTATATTCTATGTGTGTGTGTTTTTGTTTTTCTCCCAGTTACCTCGCCCTCTGAGATTTCCAATTCCCCATAGACCCGTCTGTGAGAGGGTTTCTTACTGTTTGGAAACTCTTCCTTCATGACTCCCTTCCCAGGACAGGTCTCCGTTCCTCACGCTTTTGTCTCTCTTTTTGTCTTTTATATTTTGTCCTACCTCCTTTCAAAGAGAATGGGCTGCCTTTCTGGGTGCCTGGTGTCCTCCGCCAGCATACAGAAGTTGTTTTGTGGAAGATGTTCAGCATTCAAATGATCTTTTGATGAATTTGTGGGGGAGAAAGTGGTCTCCCAGTCTTATTCCTCTACCATCTTGGGACTGCCCCCAGACTCCACTTCTCAGAATAGATGGAAGACATATTTCCAATAATTTCCAACTAAGGATTGATTTAAATTTAATAATCATGAATGCTTTAGGAAATGTACTTAACTTTTGTAGATAATAATGATCTGTAAACAGCTGTCAACAGGGAAACAGTATGACTCCATTTGTGCTTAAAGCAAAATAAATGAATGATAAATGAAAGAATGAATGAATGAAAGTGTATCATCTCATTTGTGATCTGAAAAATCATTTGGAGAAAGAGTAAGACAGAGATAGGAATGTTAAGAAATATAAACAAAATTGCAATTGAAAAATGGAACTATTTATGGTTATGTCAGAGAGGTTGAAATGAATGTTTTTAAGAATCATATTTTTCCTACTATTAGGAAATTTGATTAAAGACTGATTGAACAGTGAAGGTCAATTCAGATTTGGCATGTTAATAAACCTAAATTTTAAATCCTGTATTTTAGTTTAGGAAACTGAGAAAAAGAGAAGTTAAATCATTTTGTTTGTTTGTCCTGATAACATCTAACAAACAATGCAAAAACTGGATTCAGGAAATCTGGCTTTAGCTTCTTAGATTGTAAATGCTGTATTTTATTGAATTTCAAGCAGTTACATAATTTAATTCCCAAGGAATAAATAATTCTGTTTCAGTTATGTTAGCATGAGAAAACTGAATGGTCTAGGCGAAGATATTCTGTTAGCACTGAAAAAAAAACAACAACACTTAAGAACAGCTAAGATTTCAAATTTGATGTCAAATACATGAAAATAAACACTACATGTATATGTATGTGACAAAGAGAGAGAAAGAATGGCTAAACATACTAAGAAAAAGCAATTGTCATGAAATAGGTAGAGAACAAAGATCAAATGAAAGAGAATGACCAAAATTGAAATGAAAATTAGGAGAATAAAAAAGAACAAAAGCCATTGCACAAGTTGACAGGACAGAAATTCAGTAAAGATGGTATCAAACTTGTTGGGTCGTGTTCAACTCTTTGTGACCCCATGGACTGTAGCCTACCAGGCTCTTCCCTCAATGGGATTCTCCAGGCAAGAGTACTAGAGTGGGTTGCCATTTCTTCCTCCAGGGGATCTTCCCAACCCAGGGATCAATCCCGGGTCTCCCGCATTCCAGGCAGACGCTTTAACCTCTGAGCCACCAGGGAGGCTGGTTTTCAAGAAAAGTGAAAGTGAAAAGTGAAGTCGCTCAGTTGTGTCCGACTCTTTGAGACCCGTGGACTGTAGCCCACCAAGCTCCTCCATCCATGGGACTCTCCAGGCAAGGATACTGGAGTGGGTTTCCATTTCCTTTTCCAAGAAAGAGAACATTAAATCTGGAAATGAAAAAAGACTTTGATAACATCAGTGAATAGAGATTCAGCAAATTGAAGGATGTATACAGTAGGCAAGATTCTAATATGCTCCCCAACTTAATGACTCTTATTATCAGGTTATATAATACAATAGAGATAATTTTTTAAAAATAGAGATTATCTGAGTGGCCCTAACCTAATCCTCTGAGCCCTTTCAAAAGAAGATTGTTTTCTCCAATTGGTTGCAGAAGGAAAGTCAAAATGTTTCAAAACACAAAAAGGATTTAGTTATCTGTTATGTTGTTATTGGTTTTGAAGATGGAGAGGATGCTAGTCACTTCTAAGAAATGAGATTAGCCCCTGGTTTACAGAGGCTTCAGTCCTGTAGCCATGAAAAGCTGTATCCTTCCAATGATATGAATAGGCTGGAATGAGACTCTTCCTTAGTCAAACATGGAGATAAGAACACAACTGGCCAACACCTTGATTTCAGACATGTTAAGATCCTGAGCAGAGAACACAACAGAACTGTGACCAAATAAGTGGGTGTTTTTAAAGCCACTAAATTTGTAGTAATTTGTTATAGAACAATAAAAAAGCAAATACAATTTGGAAACTAGAATACATTGGAAAAGAAGTAACACAAAACTTAGTGAAATATAGTCATGTTTCTATTCTCATGTGTCTGTGTATGTGTGTGTTCAGTCATTCAGTCATGTCTGAATCCTTGAGACTCTGTGGACTGTAGCCCATATGCATACATGCATGCTAAGCTGCTTCCTGTGTGTGCTAAATTGTCCAACTTTGTGCAACCCCATGGACTGTAACCTGCCAAGCTCCTTTGTCCATGGGATTCTCTAGGCAAGAATATTGAAGTGGATCACCATGTCCTTCTCCAGGGGATCTTCCCAACTCAGGGATCAAACTCATGTCTCTTACATCTTCTACATTGGCAGGCAGTTTCTTTACCACTAGTGCCACCTGGGAAGCCCATAACCCATATACCTGATTCTGAAATATTTTAGTTTCCTGAGGCAAGCTTGAATCTCTATAAACTTCCATCTTAAAACTGCTTTTATTGTGTCCCAAAGAAAAATCTAAAATAAACAATCTAACTGTTCACATAAACTAGAGAAAGAACAAACAAAATCCAAAGTTATTAGAAAGAAAGAAATCATAATGATCACTAAATAAATGAGAGATTTTTTAAAAAAATGGAAAAGATCAGTGAAACTGAAAGGCAGTTACATGAAAGGATAAACAAAATTGATAAATTGTTAGTCAGGCTCATCAAAAATAATAGGAGAGATCCAATCAATAAAATCAGAAATCAAAGAGGAGAAACTGACACCATAGATACACAATCATAAGATGTTACTATGAAAACCTATATGACAATAAAATGGACAGCTTAGAAGAAGTAGAAAAATTCTTAGAGGTACAATCTCCCAAAACTGAACCAGGAAGAAACAAAAAATGTGGAGAGACCAATTACCAGTAATGAAATTAAATTAGTAATAAAAATCTCCCAACAAAGAGAACTCTAGACCAGATTGTTTCACAGGTGAATTCTACCAAACCAAACACTTACAGAGCTGTTAGCAGCTATCCTTCTTCAGTTCAGTTCAGTTCAGTTGCTCAGTCGTGTCTGACTCCTTGCGACCCCATGAACCGCAGCACGCCAGGCCTTCCTGTCCATCATCGACTCCTGGAGTCCACCCAAACTCATGTCCATTGAGTTGGTGAGGCCATCCAACCATCTCATCCTCTGTCATCACCTTCTACTCTTGACCCCAATCCGTTCCAGCATCAGAGTCTTTTCCAGTGAACCAACTCTTCACATGAGGTGGCCAAAGTACTGGAGTTTCAGCTTTAAGCATCATTCTTTCCAAAAACACCCAGGACTGATCTCCTTTAGCATGCACTAGTTGGATCTCCTTGCAGTCCAAGGGACTCTCAAGAATCTTCTCCAACATCATAGTCCAAAAGTATCAATTCTTTGGCACTCAGCTTTCTTCACAGTCCAACTCTAACATCCATACATGACCACTGGAAAAAACATAGCCTTGACTAGACGGACCTTTGTTGACAAAGTAATGTCTCAACATTTGAATATGCTGTCTAGGTTGGTCATAACTTCCTTCCAAGGAGTAAGTGTCTTTTCATTTCATGGCTGAAATCACCATCTGCAGTGATTTTTGGAGCCCAGAAAAATAAAGTCAGCTACAGTTTTCAGTTTCCCCATCTATTTACCGTGAAGTGATGGGACTGGAGGCCATGATCTTAGTTTTCTGAACGTTGAGCTTTAAGTCAACGTTTTCACTTTCCTTTTTCACTTTCATCAACAGGCCCTTTAGTTCTTCTTCACTTTCTGCCATAAGGGTGGTGTCCTCTGCATATCTGAGGTCATTGATATTTCTTCCAGCAAACTTGATTCCAGCTTGTGCTTCCTCCAGCCCAGTGTTTCTCATGATGTATTCTGATTATAAGTTAAATAAGCAGGGTGACAAAATACAGCCTTGATGTACTCCTTTTCCTATTTGGAACCAGTCTGTTGTTCGATGTCCAGTTCTAACTGTTGCTTCCTGACCTGCATACAGGTTTCTTAAGAGGCAAGGTAGGTCGTCTGGTATTCCCATCTCTTTCAGAATTTTCCAGTTTATTTTGATCCACACAGTCAAAGGCTTTGGCATAGTCAATAAAGCAGAAATAGATGTTTGTTTGTTTGTTTGTTTTAAACCATCTTGCTTTTTCAATGATCTAGCGGATGTTGGCAATTTGATCTCTGGTTCCTCTGCCTTTTCTAAAACCAGCTTGGACATTTGGAAGTTCACAGATCCTGTATTGCTGAAGCCTGGCTTGGAGAATTTTGAGCATTACTTTACTAGCATGTGAGATGAGTGCAATTGTGAGGTAGTTTGAGCATTCTTTGGCATTGTCTTTCTTTGGGATTGGAATGAAAACTGATCTTTTCCAGTACTGTGGCCACTGCTGAGTTTTCCTAAATTTGCTGACACATTGAGTGCAGCACTTTCACATCATCTTTCAGGATTTGAAATAGCTCAACTGGAATTTCATCCCCTCCACTAGCTTTGTTTGTAGGGATGCTTCCTAAGGCCCACTTGACTTCACATTCCAGGATGTCTGGCTCTAGGTGAGTGATCACACCATCATGACTATCTGGGTCATGAAGATCTTTTTTGTACAGTTCTTCTGTGTATTCTTGCCACCTCTTCTTAATATCTTCTGCTTCTGTTAAGTCCCTACCATTTTTGTCCTTTATTGAGCCCATCTTTGCATAAAATTTTCCCTTGTCCTTCTTAAGCTATCCCAAATAAATTTCTTCCCCCATGGCTCAAGTGATACAGAATCTGCCTGCAAAACAGGAGACAACAGGAGATGTAGGTTCAATCCCTGGGTTGGGAAGATCTCCTAAAGGTGGAAATGGCAACCCACTCCAGTAATCCTTCCTGGAAAATCCCATGGGCTGAGGAGTCTGGCAGGCTACAGTCAATGGGGTCACAAAGAGTTGGACATTGAGCATATATGCACAGATTCATTTCAAAGAAAAAATACTCAATTTCTATTGAGTGTCAATATGCTAAACACAATAACCTTTGCAAATAGAGGCACAGTTTACTCTGGAGCTAATGAAGTTTAAGTTCAGCCTCCTTTATTTGCACATAATATTGCTAAGTCTGCAAAAGGCTCTTGACAGCGTGTTTATAAAGTGACAAGGTCTTATTAAATTTTCAAAACCAAGCGATTTGAACTGGAATTACTTAAAACCTCTGTCGCATTACAATTTGACTTACCCTCCATCATGTTTCTTCTGTATATGTTTTTAAAGTGGCCTTGGGAATTTTGTGATCCAAAGGAGAAATTGAGTTTGTAATACATTTAGTTTGGGTTTAGTAAGAAAACTTTTTTTTTTTTTAGTGAGAAAACTATACAATTCAAACCCACTTGGTACAGGGGGTTATTGCTGGCTGTTCTAGTGTAAAAATGACTTCAGTGTATATTTTTACCACTCACAGTGACAGTCCATCAATTATCATCAAGGCTACAGGTCAGATTGTAATACCAGCATGTCCAACAGCATCCTTGAAATATGTGGATAATGGAGGAGAAATAAGGTTTGAGAAGAGATAAGAGCTGATGTGATGACAATTCTTCCAGTAATTATATGTATACAATTGCTAGTATTAGATTCACATTAATACCTACTTTAAACAGAAATTCCCTTTTCTCAGAAATATACTTGATAATGTATATATTCAAGAAATACACTTGATAATGTTTTTCTCTCAGAAATACACTTGAAATAGTTATATGGCATCACTGACTCAATGAACATGAGTTTAAGTAAGCTCTGGGAGTTGGTGATGGACAGGATGGCCTGGTGTGCTGCAGTCCATAGGGTCACAAAGAATCAGGTATGACTGAGCAACTGAACTGATACTTGATAATGCATTTTTTGACAATAAGAAATGCATTATACCATCTTTAATTTTATTTTATTTTTGGCCTGGACATTGCACAAACAGAAATTTTAGAATTTTAAGGAGCATAGAATAAACCAATACATTATCACAAATAGTAAGCATATATCTTTGTAAAATCACATGCATTATACAATATATTCCAAACAAAATAATAGAAAATAAATTTCAACCAACTATATAAAAAGATACTGGTTGTCATTCTTTTCTCTGTAGGAAGTATGACAAAATCACTGTGATATAGAACATGGTCAAAAACTATGCTGCCAATAACACTGGAATCAAAAGTATTATAATTGACTATCAGGCAGAAAATGAAAAATATATTTTCTGGATATTCTGATATTTATGTGACTTTTCAGTTTTTAAATATATAATTTATTATTTCTTTATATGGATATTTGTTCATATCTATTTATAATTTTGCATTGTTTTTCTTAAAGGGAGTTCACAAAATTGTATAAATTTTGTGTCCTGAAAAATGGAATCTAGTTTTTTTTGCAAATATTTAAAGAAAAATATAAATATATATACATGTTTATATATAATATATCTATTTGGACTGTCATTTTGGAAAATAATTTTGGAGTATATAGAAGTAAAAGTAATTTTAGGAGATGTTGCTATGATATGATTTAAAATGATATGGTGTGATATATGATAAACATGCATGTCTGTGAGTGGTAACAGTTTCCCAGTGCCTCTTTAATTTCCCTAGCAAGCCAGTCTACCATTTCATTATTGATACAGCCTGGGTGGAGGGAAGAACATACCAGTCCACAAAGACTGACAGCCTCAGTAATGTGCTTGGTGTGTCATTGGTTTGGCAGGAGTGACATCAACATGTGATAGTCTATGTCCTTCCTACCATTGGTATACAGACAAACTGTACCAAGCTCCCTGTTCTACTTCATCAGAAACACTGCCCCTACATCATAGCTGACGCATTATAAAAGAAATCTAAAATTGAAGATTGACTATTTTAATCTAATTTTTCATTATTATTATTATTTTAAAGGTAATCAGTTGGTATTACCCACAACTATTTAACTCTGTAGCCATCTATGTAAGTTTATAATATGATCAACTAAATAATTTTTATTCAGATTTTACTTTGAAAGAGCATTTACATTCATTAAAGTATATATCAGTTAGAATTTAGATGATTAGGGAAATTGTGTAGTTTTAAAAATCAGTAAAATTACAGTAGTTACACTAAGATGAAACAGGCACTTGAAATTAACATGAAATTACCTCATCTTAAACTACAAGTAATATGTGACATATAGTAGAAAAAGAATTTTTAAGGGAGAAAAGCTGAACTGTTCACACGTAAATCATAGTGGTAGCCAGGAACTATATAACGGTTAATGGTGGGGAAATGGAAACAAGATACCCACACATCCTGGAGCCCATAGGGTCACACAATGTAAGGGTTTCTTATCTGAGCCAATAAAAGCTTTCTGTCTGCATCACTATATGATACTTTCATTTGAGGCCAGTTGAGAGTACTCTTCATTTGAGAGTACTGGGCCTTCAGCCTCTCAATTTCCACTCTTCTTTGTTATGAATTAATTTGGCCTTTAGTGACTGTTTTGCCTACAGATTTTCAGTTTTGTAGTCTTCATTTTTGTGTTTTTAAAATTGATATTTATTGCTAATGCTTTTTTTCCAGAGCTTTGGTAAAATGATGCCTGCAGTGTCTGAAATGTGTCTTTAGACAAAGGAATAAACAAACACTGTTACAAACCCTCACATATTCTAATGAATTCCCCTTCAAAATGGGGAATTTTTATCCATTTTTAGAACTATTGATTTCTTTATTAGCAATCATACAAAAATATTTTCAAATCATCACTGACCATGATAACACTGAATTTTCTTCTGCAATGAATATTAATAGCATTTATTCTGAGCATCAGGCATTAATCCATCAGAAGAAATACCCTTCTATTTGACACTTTGGGAACTATTTTTGATAAAGAACTAGAAAGCAGATTTCAATGACAATCCTATACCAACCCTCAGGGCTTAACAAGATGACTTAATAGGTGTTATGAAACCTCTATTGCTATGATTGATTGATTAATTTGCTTCACGTAAAATGTTATTACTATCCTATTTGCCTTGGTTTATTTGCCTTATCTCTTTTGAGAAATAACAGGTATGTTAGAAAGAAATGAAAGCAATCAGACATCAAAATTGTTTTTTGTTTCCCATTGTGACTAAAGAATTTACAGGTTCTGAATCTCACCAATATTGCAACACTCGAAAAGATTTAATTATAAGATTTTGCATAGCAAATATATATATATGTATTGAATATTTATGTTTCAGATTTGAGCCAACTGAATACATGATAGTGCTCGTGTTGGTATATGAGACAAAAGCTAACAGTTAATCAGGAAAGAAATACAGGATGGTTATAGGAAATTGTATAGAATTTTTCAATTTCTTGCCATATTTTGGTCCGTAAGGTTAGCAGTAGGCTTTTGGAATTTACTCAAAAATTAGAAAAATTAAATCATTTTTCTACATGTAAAAATTTTATAATATTTGTGCAAATTTATGGAGAAGGCAATGGCACCCCACTCCAGTACTCTTGCCTGGAAAATCCCATGGATGGAGGAGCCTGGTAGGCTGCAGTCCATGGGGTCGCTGAGAGTTGGATGCGACTCAGTGACTTCGCTTTCACTTTTCACTTTCTGGCAACCCACTCTAGTGTTCTTGCTTGGAGAATCCCAGGGACGGCGGAGCCTGGTGCGCTGCCGTCTATGAGGTCGCACAGAGTCAAACACGACTGAAACAACTTAGCAGTAGCAGCAGCAGTGCAAATTTAGGCTCTGCGTGTTTTAAGCAGCTGGCTCTAATATCTGCCTTACTGAAATCAGCCATAAAACTACCAGGTCTTTATTCTGCACCCAGAAGACTCAACTGTGTTGTGGGTTCCACCACTAAGGCCTAGCCAGAATTGCTAAATGGAGAATATGTGAAAATGATGAGTAAAACAGAAAACTATGAAGCAGAAAATTTATCCAAAGATGCTTCATTACTCTGTGTTATATTTTGAAAGTAAATATTCTATACTTTTCATCAAATTATATATCAAACATTCTGACAATGAAATCATATAAGCAGATCTTCTTCAAGTTGCTGCCATTAAGATATTTTCCTCAAAATGGTGTACTTATTTACAGAAGTACAGAGTATATGCTTTCTGCAAGGGCATCCACTTTTAAGTAATAAGCACAAGTTTACACCAGTCATTTTAATCCATTGCTCTTATTATACATTTATTTGTACTCCTCTGTTGTTCATAAGAGAAAAACCACAAATTCCAAACTAACAATATCTCATTATTGTTTTCCACACTTACAAAATAATATTTTATACAAAAAGATGATCTACTGTCACTAGAAAATACTTATTTAAATTTGGGGTAGTAGCATCATTCTTTGACCTTCCAGTATCATTTCTCTCTGTTTATTGACAATTATTTTTATTTCAGTAAGAGTAACAAATATAACATTAAGGTACAAAAACAACACTTCAGAAAAAATAGAAGTGATCTTTTTAAAGAAAGTCATCATTTTCCATGTATCAATTGCTGATGTGAGGCACAATTAGCATAGTTCCATTAGATAGTCTTCAGGGGAAAGAGAGTCCTTGGTGTATTGAACTTTGTACATTCTACTATAATGAACAAAATTCATACTAATGCAGTAGAGATACCATAAATAAATATCTTAGGATAATTTAAATTAAATTTTTTTGCTTGTGGATCTTCTCTCATACCAGTAAGATTAAATCTAAAATTATTTTGTTTATCTGGATTTATTTCAGGCAAATTGGACTGTGTTGAGTGGTATACAGAAAAAATTTATAACCTCATTGCTTGCCAATGAAGGACTTAACATATTGTTAATAAAATATAGTTTGGGTCTTTATGCTTTACAAATCTTCTGACAGGGAAACTATGAATTGCTTATTATGAGACTGTAACTGGAGTTCTGAGGAAATGTTCTACATTTTCTGTTAGCTAAGTGAAATTAATCATATATTTAAGCATGTTAAACAGTTTCCTTGTTTGTATAATACGAAAAAAAATATAATGTAAAATTCCCTGCTGTATTAAAGATAATTGCATTTTGTGTATGCAAAATTATATATATGCACATACACAATTTTATATACACATATGTGTACATTACACACATGAAGTATATATTACATACTTAAGTGCATACATTTATACAGGTGCACGTAATTTTGCAACAGCCTATCACCCACTACTAAATAATATATTAACATTCTTTATAAATGCTGTTCATATATTATGTTTTTTTTTTACTTTATTTTACTTTACAATACTCTATTGGCTTTGCCATACATCGACATGAATGGATAATAAGAATAAGAAATTCTTATTTAAAATCTGAATAAATTTATCTATGACAAATTGGATGGTAACTGTAAGAGTTTGATGCATTGGAGGAGTCTACTGAAAACCCTGAGCCTGTTCTGTTGCTTGGAAGAGATGCTAGAGGATCTTAGTGTTTGATCTAAAGGGTTGACTCTTTCTCCTCCTAAATTTCCCTAAAGCAAAAGTAATAGCCTCAACCATCCACTACTTAATTTAGAATACTTGAAAAGGATACATGTTACTGTTGTTGTTTAGTCGCTCATTTGTATTCAACTCTTTTGTAACTCCATTGACTATAGCCCACTAGGCTCCTCTGTTCATGGGATTTCCCAGGCAAGAACACTGGAGTGGGTTGCCATTTCCTCCTCCAGGGGATCTTCCTGATCCAGAGATCGAGCCCCCTGTGTCTACTACATTCCTTACTGCTGAGCCACCAGGGAAGCCCAAAAGGACATATATTCAACCTAAAACACGATCTTCACAATCCTGTAAGGTGGGCTATGGTCCCAGGAGCTAGAACTCCTCTAGGAGCTGGAGATTTCATCAGCAATTTCTCCTTCCTGCCAGCATTGAACACTCCTAATTCAAAAGTTCACCTATGGAAAGGAATCCCACTAGGAAGATCGCCTATTGTCCCATAGTTTACAATTCTTTGACATAATCTTTTTTTTTTTAATTTATGTAAACCAAATATCTTTTTTGAAAGATATTTGCTGTGTGCTTGGCAATGTGCTCAGGTACAAGGAATTAAGAGAGGAGTTCTTACTCTACTGGGTTACAATGTACCAGGAGAGAGAAGAAATCAGTCATCTATAGGTAGATAACTAGAACTCTATAACAGAAAACAAAGCCTGAGATAGAAAACATTGGAAGAAAGAGGGATGCTGAGACAGATGTGGGTGAGGGCAATCAGATATTTTTAGATCTTTTTTTTCTACAGAACTGAAAGCTTTCAACTCAAAAAGGCCTAGTCACTCATTCATTGGTCAGTTCAAGTATGAGACAGAATTGTTTTACCTTATGCTAATAGGTGGGGAGAGGGGTGTTTCCCCAGCTATTGACTAGGCTTCAGGGGAAATCTGAGATGTTCTTCTGCTGCAGCCTCTTGAACTCATGAGAACAAAGGACAGGACAGGTCACAAAGGATAGGACTGGTCATAGGGTGTCTTGATTGTCAGAGATACAAGGGTCAGGATGTGGTCCTGAATGTTGGCTGCATATTAGAACCATTGACTTTTTTTTTTTTTCAAGTACCAGAACACAGTATACAGGAAAATTATTCAGGGATCTCTTAGGGGTTCCT
>SJYV01040185.1:0-15588 GCA_006410875.1 Neotragus pygmaeus
GACATGCTGCGATTCATGGGGTCGCAAAGAGTCGGACACGACTGAGCAACTGAACTGAACTGAACAGAAGAACCTCTGCTGGGGTCATGGCAGTCAGTTCAGTTGCTCAGTCGTGTCTGGCTGTTGGCAACCCCAGGCCTCCCTGTCCATCAACAACTCCCGGAGTTTACTCAAACTCACATCCATCGAGTCGGTGATGCTATCCAACCATCTTTTTCTCTGTCGTCCCCTTCTACTCCTGCCTTCAATCTTTCTCAGCATCAGGGTCTTTTCCAATGAGTCAGTTCTCAGGAAGTGGCCAGAGTACTGGAATTTCAGTTTGAGCATTAGTCCTGCTAATGAATATTCAGGACTTATTTCTTTTAGGGGTCACAGCAGCTGCACACTTTGTACAGATAGTGACATTTCTCATATAAAGGCAGATTCTTTTTTTGAGAGGGGTGCACACTGTGCGGCTTTCTCTCATGCCTCAGACAACAAAAAATTATACCTGCAATTTGGGCTCAGTCATTGACTTGGAAAGATCCCCTGGAAAAGAGCAACAGCTACCTACTCTGGTATTCTTGCCTGGAGAATCCCTATGGATAGAGAAGACTAGCACACTACATACAGTCCATGAGGTCGCAAAGAATTGGACGAGACTAAATATAACCTATGGTCACGTATGGATGGATGTGAGAGTTGGACTATAAAGAAAGCTAAGCACTGAAGTATTGTGGCTTTTTAACTGTGTTGTTGGAGATTGTTGAGAGTCCCTTAGAGTGCAAGGAGATCCAATCAATCNGCTCTATGCGACCCCACAGATGGCAGCCCACCAGGCTCCCCCATCCCTGGGATTCTCCAAGCAAGAACACTGGAGTGGGTTGCCATTTCCTTCTCCAATGCAGGAAAGTGAAAAGTGAAAGTGAAGTCACTCATTCGTGTCCTACTCAACGACCCCATTCACTGTAGCCTACCAGGCTCCTCTGTCCATGGGATTTTCCAGGCAAGAGTACTGGAGTGGGGTGCCATTGCCTTCTCCAGCTAGCGGGGTTAACTTCAGGTAGAACCAGGATGGCATCAGTTTCCTATCACGTACCTAAGGATGGTTGATTCAGCTGTGATTTTATCTGGAGTTTCCCTGGTGACTCAGTGGTAAAGAAAGAACTTGCTTTCAATGCAGGAGCTGCAGGAGACATGGGTTTGATCCCTGGCTTGGAAAGATCCCCTGGAGAAGGAAATGGCAAACCACTCTAGTATTCTTGCCTGGAGAATCCCATGGACAGAGGAGCCTGGCGGGCTACAGTCTACAAGGGTTGCAGGGTTAGATATGACTGAAGCAACTTAGCATGCACTGCTTTTATTCAGCAGCCCAGCATCTTCCTCCTCTCCACCTTATAGTGATCTCAAAATCATAGCTGAGATGAGTCAGTTCTGGAGGATTGTGTAAAGAAGAGCTTTTCAAACCTATTTGTATCATGACCTGCAGTATGGACTGTACTGGGCCCTGTCTACACACAAGCTCATATGCACACAAGTTTTGTGTTCTGGCACTTGCCCTTAGTAAGTACAAATATCCCATTTTCTGTTCAAATCTAGCGTTTCATTTTAAAAGTGCTGCTTTTCATCTACTACGCTGATTTCACAACTCCTTCTAGATCATGATCTGAAGTTTGAAAACATGATTTAAGAGACATGTTGACTTATCTCCTAGGTTTTTAAAGTTCTCTCTCTACACTAGTGGTCATAAGAAGTAAGGTTTATCTGTTATTATCTTAGGTCCTTTTAGATGGGCTACAATTATGTGAATTATGTGAAAAAATTATGTTTCATTTTGCTTTTATTTTTAGGGATTTAAAGGAAATCTAATATATTAGGGTTCTCCAGAGAAACGGAACCATGAGGGTGTCTGTTGACATATGAGAGGAGATTTATTGGGCTTCTCTGGTGGCTCAGATGATGAAGAATCTCCCTGCAATGTGGGAGATTGTAGGTTTGATCCTTGGGTCAGGAAAATCCGCTGGAGTAGGGAATGGCTACCCACTCCAGTATTCGTGCCTGGAGAATTCCACGGACAGGAGTCTGGGGGTCGCACTACAGTCCACTGGGTCGTAAAGAGTCAGACACGACTGAGCAACCAACACTTTCCTTTTCAAGAAGAGGTTTATTATAGGAATTGGCTCTGTGATTAAGGAGGCTGAGAAGTCTTATGATATGCCATCTGCAAGCTGGAGACCAGGAACGCTGAGGTGTAGCTCATTCTCAGTCCAAAGTACTGAAGAGACAGATGGTGAAAGTCCCATCTGAGTGTGAAGGTCTGTGAACCAGGGTCACTGCTGGGGGCAGAAGACAGTGGATGCTCAGCTCAGACTGACAGACAGTAAATTCACCCTTCCTCCACTTCTTGTTCTCTGGCCCTCGGTGGACTACCTGACGCCCACCTGCACAAAGGAGGTAAAGAATCTGGTTCAGACCGGTCACCAACTCAAATGCTAGTCTCATTCACAAACACTGTCATAGACACACCTGGAAGGGATGTTGAACCATCTATCTGGAAATCCCTTAGCCCAGTAAAATGAGCACACAAAATTGACTCTCACTTTTGGGCTAATTTGGTTTTCTTTTAACATAAAACATTTACATGAAATCAAAGACAAACTATGAAACTGATTGCACTCAGATAAGTGGGGATTCCATCTCTTTCATTTTCACCTTGTGTCTTCCTTCCTTTTATACATAACTATTTATTTTTATTTTTGGTTTATTGTTCCATTTAAAAGATCACGCATACTTTTATACACCTTATCTTTTAGAAAGGTAGCATAGTATAAACACTATTCTAAAGAGGATCATGCTTAGAAGGCTATAGGAGAAAGTTCTCCAGGTCTTAAGTTGCAACTCTTATAAAAATAGTTATTTTTGTTATTAAAATTCAGTACATTTGGTACAAAATCATAACTGTTAGGCTAGAACGCTGGTAACCTGAAGAGAAGCATTTCGTTCGGTTAATGATTATATTTTCAGCATTTGTTACATGCCAGGTACCGTTTTATTAGCCCTCATGATGTTGTCACTAGCTATCTATTTTATGTGCACGTGTGCTAAGTCACTTCAGTTTTATCTGACTCTTTGTGACTCTGTCGACTGTAGCCCACCAGGCTCCTCTGTCCCTGGGGTTCTTCAGACAAGAATTCTTGAGTGGGTTGCCACGCCCTGCTCCAGGGGATCTTCCTGATCCAGGGATCAAACCCACGTCTCCTGCATTGCAGGTGGATTCTTCACCAGAGCCACGAGGGAAGCCCCTATCTATTTTACACATAGTGTCAATAGTGAATATATGTCAACCCAGCACAGGCAACTCTACTCAACGCTCTGTGGTGAACTAAATGGAAAGGAAATCCAAAAAAGAGGATGTATATGGAAACAAAGTGAATGTCTGATTCACTTTGCTGTACACAGAAACTAAAATATTGTAAAGCAACTATACTCCAATAAAAATTAATTAAAAGCATAATAATCCTCATGACTACCCTATGAGGTAAGTGTCATTATAAACTTCATTTTGGAAATGGGGAAACTAAGGCAAGATGAGTTAAGAAACTTTCATTCTGAAATTCCAGCTACTGAACAGCAGAGCTGGGCTCTGCGCTAACATCCTGAGCTCAGAGTCAAGCTCTTAGCTGGTGGCCATCCTCAGGCCAGGCCTTTACCTGTGTCCTCTTGTTTCGTATCATCAGCAGCTTTGTGGTCAACATGCTGAATATTAGTTTTAGTTCTCATCATTTAGGATTTTCTTGTAGGATCATTTCTCTAAATGAATTTTTGAGTTGAGAGGTAAGCATATTTTAAATTAAGTATTTTGTAATTAAAAAAAATTATCTTTAGCTCAAGAAAGTGAGAAAGAATCCTTTTGAGTATACTGATAATGTCTCCTCATGAAGTTTTCTAAAATTCAACATACAGCAAAAAGTATCAAATTTAATTATATAGTTTAGTGTTTTGACAAACGTATACAAATGTGCAAACCCATGTAACCACAACCATAATCGAGAAATAGAACATTTCCAGCAACTCCAGAAGTTTCCTTGTGCCCACTTGCACATCCTGCAAGTTTTGAGCACTGATTCCTTTTACTTGAAGTACTCTGTTTAGAGAGAGAGAGAGAAACTCTTTGGAAACAGGCCATCTCATTCCCAAATGAACTATCTCCAGGCAGAAATTAATTTTTGTACCTGTCTGTCTTCTTTTCTGCTAGAATCCATGTCAGAAACTGTGGACTTGAAGCTGTCGCTATTGAAACTGCTTTCACTATGGGAGATGAAGACACGCATCCACTGGGCTCTTGACAGCAAGCCCAAATTTCTCATGTTTCGTGGCCCCTCTCACCACAAGCCCTGACTTTCTGCCTGTGTATATTTGACTTTCATTTTGATATAGAAACACTTAAATAGCTATAATGTCTGTTTCTCTGTGGGAGTGTTGTATATCTGTCCAAAATATGGGAAATTTCAGTTATTGAGTGATCAGGAAATGTCACTTTTAATCCAAGTATAAAAATAAATCTATAGACATGACCAACTAAACTAGTGTGTAATTATGGAATATTATAACTTTAAATGGTCATCTATGTACAAGAAAACTAAAAGCCAAAATTAAGTGAAATGGCGGGTATACAGTCCTGCTATTTAAGGAATAGTTGGGATACTGCTGGGGATATATCCAGAAGGAAAACTGTAATTCAGAAAGATATATGCATCCCAAATGTTCATTGCAACACTGCTTACAATGGAAACAAGCTAGGTATCCATCAAAAGATGGATGGATAAAGAAGATGTGGTACATGTACTACTCAGCAATCAAAAAGAGTGAAATGATGCCATTTGCAGCAACATGGATGGACCTGGAGATGATCACACCAAGGGCAGTTAGAAAGACAATTGTTGTATGATATCAATCATATGTGGAATCTAATTTTGAAAATGATATAAATGCACTTATTTACAAAACAGAAGGAGATTTCAAAAACAAACACGGTTATGGAAAGGGAAATATCAGGGGAAGGGAAAAATTAGGAGCTTGGGATTAACATACACACACTGCTATTTATAAAATAATTAACAAGGACCTACTGTATAGCTCAGGGAATTCTACTCAAAATTTTATAATGACCTATATGGGTAAAGAATCTAAAAAAGAATGAATGTATGCATATGTATTAATATAACTGAATTACTTTGCTGTATGCCCCAAACTAACACAACATAATACATCAACTATACTTCAGTAAAAGAACAGGAAAAAAGAGAAGTTGGGGTGAAAACGTTTCTAATGGGGTAAACTGCCTCCTTTTCTCACACCCCAGCCCACCAGCCCCATCTCATGTTCTTTTCATCGATATTATGCTGCCCTTCCATTTGGCACTCCTCGGGTATGATAGTGCCAGGCAAAAATGGCAAGTATTGTATTTACCACCTGATGAGGAACTTATCCTGGCTCTCATTCTGCATTGTCACTCAGATGTCACTTACAGATCAGCCCTATTGTACCCATCGCCCCACTGATTTGGTACAGCACACATCTGCTCAGGGCTTCCCTTGTGGCTCACGTGGTAAAGAATCCACTAGCAATGTGGGAGGCCTGGGTTACAACATGTGTCGGAACTGTGGAAAACACGTAGGACACTTCTCTGCAAAACTGAACTTTTGCTGCCAGTCACCACAGAATGGTTCCACCTAGTTACCAGTTAGAAAGAAGCTACTGCATGCTTTCTGGAACATTCCCTTGTGACCACGTGGGGAATCCCACAAAACAGTTTGAACTCTGTAAACTTGAAAACTAGTGACTTTTTAATTGAAAAACAAAGCATATCTTTTTGAAAATAATAACAATAAAATATTAAATACAATGAAAATTGTCCCCAATATTTAAAGACCTATTAATATTTTGATGTATACTTCCCCAAACTTAAAATTTCAAGAATTTACTAGTTTAGTTGTCATAGCACAGTCAATACATGAGCAACATTTCTTCCTATTAAACATAGTACGGTATATTGATCAATGGCACAGACCCAAGATTACCTGGTGACCATCTAGGATCTGCCAATTACTAGTTGTGTGACTGTGAGTAAATTAATCTTCCTGTGCTTCAGCTTCCTCATCTGAAACATAGTGATAATTTTAGTGCTTGCTTCCTAGGGTTGTGGCCAGAAGGAGACAAATTAATATATGTAAAGTATTTAGTAGCAAATGATATATTATCATTGCAATGTCATCNGGTGCGGCTTGTGGGGGGGGTGGGTTGAGGATCTGCAGGGGGCGTCTGGCCTGAGGCGTTGGCGGCCTTCGGGGAGCCGGACGGTTAATTTGAAAAGAGGAGGCGGGAATCGTGTCAGACGTGGGCGCCCTCCTGAGAGGACTTGAGGGGGTAGATTTGGTCTGCTTCCTCAGAAGCTCTGGGAAGCAGGGACGTCCCAGGTGGTGGGAGGGTCGTTCCGAGGGGTTGGCGGCCTCTCGAAGGGGAGGTTCAGGAACTCGACGCCCGAAGGGAGTGATGGTGGGATTTGGATTGGGGTTGCGGGCTTAGGGAATAGGAGAGGGGAGGAATGCCTGGAAACGGTGAAGTGGGGGGGCATAGTTGATTCATTCATAGGTAGCAGGAACCTCGTCTCGGCTGGACGCTGAGGGAGACTGGCGAGCCAAACAGATGTGCGAACTTGCATTCATTCTTGGGGCTTCTAAGTGGTGGGCCAGTCTGAGAGAATGAGGGCTTTTTCTTTTCTTTTTGTGAGGAATTTTGGAGTACTTTATTTCAAGTGGGCATCCCGAGAGGCTCGGAGGGTCTCGGGACGCTGGAGGTACCGGAAGAGGCTACTTATGTGTAGATCTGGGGATGCCTCCAGAGAGGACAGGATTGGGCATACCTTCGTCTTGGGCAAGTGATTTTCCGAGGTGATGAAGTCTTTGAAAGAGGCGATGGATTTAATCAGATATTTGTTGAGCACCTACCACAGACACCGTTGTAGGCACTGAGCGGGTGTCAGTGAACGATGAAGACTACATTCTTGTGCGGAAGGCAGTAAACCTAAAGAAATAGCAAAATATTGGGCAACGCAAGAGCCAGGGAGAAAAACTAAAGCAGGAAAAGAGGATCAACAAAGGATGGTGAGGTGCAAGGGCTGTTTTACAAATTTATTTATTTTTGGCTGTGCTGGGTCTTCCTTGCTCTGTGGGCTTCTCATTGTGGGGACTTTTCTTGTTGCAGAGCTGGGGCTCTAGGGTTCTCAGGCTTCAGTAGTTGAGTCTCCTGGGCTCTAGAGCTAGGGCTTAGTTGTGGTGCACAGGCTTAGTTGCTCGGTGGCATGTAGAATCTAACCTGGATCAGGGATCGAATCCTTTGTTGGTAGACGGGTTCTTCACCATGAGCCACTAGGGAAACCCTGTTTGTTTGTTTGTTTCCTTTTGTTTTACTGGAGTATAGTTGCTTTACAGTGCAATGTTAGTGGGAGAGCTGCTTTGATAGGGTGGCCAGGGGGGTTATCTGAGAGGTAACACTGAGCCTCGGTTCTGTATGCAAGGAAAGAGGCAAAGAGCTGTGTGGTCATCTCGAAGGACCTTCCAAGCACAGAGAACAGCAAAATCCTGGAGGCCAGGGCATGCTTGGCAAAATAGAGCAACAGAAGTGGCTGGAACCAAATCTGGGGAAGCTTTTTAATACTAAGTGCTGAGGAACCTGTTGGAGAGTTTTGAGCAGAGGAGTAACACGATCTGCTTTGTGTTCAAAAAGGATCACTCTTCTCTGTTCAAGTGTGCAGAAGTGGGAAGAAGGATTCTGGTTAGGAGGTAGCTGCGGTAATCCCCTTGAGACGGAAGTAATGACGGCTTGGAAGTCTAGTGAAGTGAAGTTGCTCAGTCCTGTCCAACTCTGCAACTCGGTGGATGGTAACCCACCAGGCTCTTCCGTCCATGGGATTCTCCAGGCAAGAATACTGAAGTGGGTTGCCATTTCCTTCTCCAGGNCACACATACACACACACCATGCCTTGCCCTATACACTCTTCCATCTGGCTGTTCCTGAATTGTGTTCTTCGTAATAAACCATATCGATAATTACATTAAATGTTAATGGACTAAACACGTCAATTAAAAGGCAGAGAGTATCAGAATGCATTTTAAAATACAAGTCTCAACTCAATGCACTCTACAGAAGACATATTTTAACTCTATAAAGATATTTTATAAGCTGTAAGCATAAGGAGCTTAAAGTGGCTATATTAATGTCAGAAAAATTAGACTTCAAGACAACAAATATTACCAGAGATAAGGAGAGACATCTCATAATGATAAATAGGGTCAATTCACCAGGAAGATGTAACAATCCTAAACACAGATGCACTTATTACTAAAATCCTTCTAACAGCCCATGAAGCCTCCTCAAGCTGCAGCTTACCTTGACAACTTCACCCTGGCCACTCTCTCCTGCCACTTTGCCTTCTTCTCTAGCTCAAATCATCCACACACTTTTCCATCCTCTGAGCTCTGTATCACCTTAATCCTCCTTTGCTTCCAACTTTTACCTTTTACTTCTCTTACTTCAACTTTTCTTCTTTAGGGTCTGAGCCTAAATATCACTTTCTCTAAGAATTTTCCTTTGACTACCTCCCAGACAGGAGGCTGAATTACTATCTCATGTCTCTGTCTCCCGCTGGATTATATTCAAGGAAGCCAGGACTGTACATTTTTTCTTGGCTGCTCTAATCCCAAGGCTCAATTACTATACATATAATTAAAAGCATGAGGAATGAGGGACTTCCTTGGAGGTGAGTGGTTGAGACTCTGTCTTCCGATGCAGGGGCTGTGGGTTTGAACCCTGGTGGGGGAGCTACGATCCCGTATGCCTGCCTTGTGGGCAAAAAACCAAAACACAAAACAGAAGCAATATATAACAGATTCTCTGAAGATTTTTAAAGTGGTCCACACACAAAAAAATTCTTTAAAAAAATGAATAAGGTCTGGGCTGAGGTTCTGGAATTCATCCATTGGGTTTTAGAACTCATAATCTGTAATATCTGGTCTTCTGAATGGGACAGGATACAATCAGGAAACAGTTTTTCTCCTGCTGCTGCCCTCCAGGACACTCTGTCAGTTAGTTCTCTCTTCCCCTCTCCTGAGAGGCACCTGAGGTAGATAGCACACTCTTTTAGTCCCTTTGAGGCACTCAAAGCACAGATTCATCTCAGGCAATAAGTTGTTCTGTCCATTGAAATCAAAACTTCTTCCTTGCTCTTCCACTCTTCTAATCTCAAAGCTGTTTCTGACAACTCCAGAGCTGAAGTAGGGAGAGGACCAATGAGATGACAAGGGGCGAAGGACTTTGTACTTAGCTGATGCTCTTTCTAGCCTTTGGCTTTGTCTTAATGCCTGCTGTTTTGTGGGAGGGGTTAGTGGGTCCTTCAGGTATCTCCACCTTACTACATACCGCCCTAATGCAGGCCACTGCGCTCTTCTCCTGACTTTTTAATTTTTATTGGAGTATAGTTGATTTACAATGTTGTGTTAGCTTCTGCTGTACAGCAAAGTGAATCAGTTATCCACATACACATTGTTGTTGTTCAGTCACTAAGTCCATGTGACCTCATGGATCAAAGCATAATGGGCTTCCCTGTCGTTCACTATCTCCTGGAGTTTGTTGAAACTCATGTCCATTGAGTCGGTGATGCCATCCAATCATCTCATTCTCCATCACCCACTTCTCCTCCTGCCCTCAATCTTTTCCAGCATCAGGGTCTTTCCGAGGAGTCGGCTCTTTGCATCAGTTAGTCGAAGTATTGCAGCTTCACCTTCAGCATCAGTCCTTCCACTGAATACTCAGGACTGATTTCCTTTAGGATTGACTGGTTTGGTTTCTTTGCAGCTGAAGGGACTCTCAAGAGTCTTCTCCAGCACCACAATTCAGAAGTATCAATTCTTCAGCAACCAGTCTTCTATATGGTCCAAGTCTAACATCCATATATGACTATTGGAAAAACCATAGCTTTGACTATACAGACTTTTGTTGGCAAAGTGAGGTCTCTGCTTTTTATATGNTGGTGTTGGAGAAGACTCTTGAGAATCCCTTGGACTGCAAGGAGATCCAACCAGTCCATTCTGAAGGAGATCAGCCCTAGGATTTCTTTGGAAGGAATGATGTTAAAGCTGAAACTCCAATACTTTGGCCACCTCATGTGAAGAGTTGACTCATTGGAAAAGACTCTGATGCTGGGAGGGATTGGGGACAGGAGGAAAAGGGGACGACAGAGGATGAGATGGCTGGATGGCATCACGGACTCGATGGACACAAGTCTGAGTGAACTCTGAGAGATGGTGATGGACAGGGAGGCCTGGCGTGCTGCGATTCATGGGGTCGCAGAGTTGGACACGACTGAGTGACTGAACTGAACTGAAATAACTCATAAGTTTTAAACTGTGTGCCTTTCTGAGTAGCATGATGAACTCTTGCACTTACCTGCCTGGGATGGAAATCATCCCTTTATCCAGGTATCCTGCCCATTAGTCACTCCCTGGCTTTTCAAATTGACTATCAGAGTATCACAGTGTTTATGTGCAAGTAAGCCTTATTTGATTTAATAATGGCCCTAAAGTGCAAGACCAATGATGCTGGCAATTTGGATATTCTCTTATTCTGCCTAGTTTATAAATTAAACCTCATCATAGGTATGTATGTATAGGGAGGAAAACACAGTATATATATACAGGGTTTGGTACTATCTGCATCCACTGGGGGGTCTTGGAATGTATCCACTGAAGATAAAGGGACTATTGTAGTCAGGTCCTCCTTAAGGCTTTGGGTGACACTGGATTCCCTGGTGGTACAACTGTCAGGGCACTCCATGGTGGTAAGGGAGGTGTCTGTGTGATAGAACTTCGGGGTTGGTTCCCCGAAGCTGGACCCAGCTGCATGGGCAGGCCTGTGGCTGGCCCATCCCCTTTCAAGAGGAAATTAGCAGAACATCAATGTGGAGGCAGCATATACAAAGAAAGTCACAACCTGGACATGAAGGGTGGCTGTCAAGCACTCAGGGAACAAGACCTCTTGGCTGCCCGGGGAAGGGAGGATTTGGGGAGAGAGCAGATGGGGCACTGTAGTATTAGAACCTGGAAGGAGCAGGGACATTTGATGATTAATGTTAAAGAAGAACTAAGAGATAAGCAGTCAACCAGGCTTCTGGCAAAGATAGAATGTAGAGATAAGCATTTTCATGCAAACCAAATACTTGAGTCTGACACTACTGAGCAACTGGAACTGAAATGAACTGCATGTTGAAATGGTTTCATAAATATCTAGACCTTCTGCCATCTTCTCTGGCTGGTACCTCCAGAACTAGAGCAGTGGCCAGCTTGAGACTGAAGGTTGGCCCTGGAAGCAGGCAGAGAAGGTGAGTGGGAATTCCCTAGAAAGGGTAAGAATAATATTAATGTAATCAGGACAAGCTTTTTTTTTTTTTTTTTTTGTTGGGAACTAAGTACTTTACATTCTTTATTCCAAGTCACCCCCACAACAATCCCAAGAGGCATATGTGGAAAATGTAGACCCAGAGAGGGTCAATCACTTGCCCCAAGGTCACTGTAATGGTTAGGAATCCTTTATGCCTCCTTATAAAGAAATTTCTGCTTCTAGTGGGTTTGAGTGGAGTGGAAAGAATGTGACTGGGCTGATCAGGGCATGAAACTGCAAGCCCAGGCAATAGACCCTCCCCTTTCCCCACTTGAAGATTTTCTTGCCCCAGACAGCCCCATCACTCTTAGTCCAAGTCCATGCCCTGAGCTTAGAGCCATAGCTGATGTGAGAGAAACACCAGGAAGGGTCTTCTACCCCTTGACAATGGCACTGTGGACAGAGCACGTGTCTCCTCCAATTCCACGTATCTAGGGTTTGAAATCAGTCCCTGAATATTCACTGGAAGGACTGATGCTGAAGCTGAAACTCCAATACTTTGGCCACCTGATGCGAAGAGCTGACTCATTTGAAAAGACCCTGAGGCTGGGAAAGATTGAACGCGGGAAGAGAAGGGGACAACAGAGGATGGGATGGTTGGATGGCATCATCAACTCAATGGGCATGAGTTTAGTAAACTCCGGGAGTTGGTGATGGACAGGGAGGCCTGGTGTGCTGCAGTCCATGGGATCGCAAAGAGTCGGACACAACTAAGTGGCTGAACTGAACTGAAGGGTTTCTCAGCCTTAGCACTATTGACCGTTTGAACTGGATAGTTCTTAATTTGGTCAGGGAAGCAGGGTTCTTCTGTGCATTGTGGGATGTTTAGTGGCATCCACTAGTACTTACCCACCAGTATTTTCCAAGTTGTAACAACTAAAAATGTCTCCAGACATTACCATATATTCCCAGGAGGACAAAACTACTCCTCACCCCACCCCATTGCCCAACACCAACTCTGAAAAGGATCTGATGACCACCACCACCTCCACCCCAACCTAGGTTTTTCCAACTTGTGTGCCTTCTCACAAATTTTGCCTATCTGCTCCAGCAGTAAATGCTGTTGGTGACAGGCCTGACCCTTAGGGGCTCCCGTGGAGCCCCCAAACAGAGCCTTCCTCTGAGAGTCAAGTGAGAAATTACTTCTAGATATTTTCCCTTATTTGACCCATTTTTCCTCAACACCCGTTCTTTTTCTCTTTCGTATGCAGGAAGAGGAATACGAATTCGGGATGTCCTAAAAGATGAGGAAACACTGACACTGTTTCTCGTGAAGAACATTGGTCTGTCTGACTCAGTTGTCTACCTTCTGGTCAATGCCCAAGTCCGTCCAGAGCAGGTAGGTGGATGTCATTGGTCCAGTGGTCCCTGGAGGGGAGGAGCAGGCACTGAGCCTGAGAAAGGCAAGAGAGACCTTGGGTTTCTTTTTTCTTGCTTGCTTTCACATTCAGAAGCATTCAGATTCATGCCACACGCTCAGGAGAACGCCTCGGGTTCAGTGAGATGATACAGTCCCATGATGGGATTCTGACGTGGCATAGAAGCTGGCAGCACTGGAAACACCTCAGAGCTTTAAGACCGGCAGGAACCTAAGAGATCACGTGGCTCCAGCTCCCTTTATTGTTGAGGAAACTGAGGTTTATTCATGTAGTCGTCAAATACATAGAGACGTTTTAGGTACCAGAATGCAGCGGGAACAATGTGAGGAAACCCCTGACTCCGGGAGCTCACATTCCAATGGGGACGACAGGCGATGACCACGTAAGCCGAGGGCCCCTACGTGCATTCCCAGGTCGTGAGGAAGGTCCAGCAGGGTCTGAGTTAGGAAGGGACAGGGGTGGGGAGGCAGTTTTCAATGTAATCATCTGAGAAGGCCTTCCTGAGGAGATGCTATCTAAGCAGATCTTACTGAACAGTAGGCCCGGTGCAAATGCCTGTGAGAGTGCCAGCTGAGAAGCAGGCAAAGCCATGATCGAGTGTGCTGAGGTGACCTTCAAGGTCATGGAGCCTGATAACAGCTGCACATTGAGCAGACCTCTGCTTTCCTGGGCCGTGTCTCCTCCATGCCAGGCAAACTGCTTGTAACTCCGCTAAACCTGTGTCATCTGTTTCCATAATCTCCTGCATTTGTTCAGAGCATTTTTACCACTAAAGTAAGACTTCCACCTCTCTGAGCACCTGAACTCCTCACACTAATCCCAAGATGAGTCAAACAGATGAGAAACTTGACATGCCTGGTGGCCGAGAGACTGGTGCCCAGCTATAGAGCTGGAATTGCTGGAGCTGGAGTGGAATCAGGGTCTTCTCATTCCTAGTCCTGCGCCCTTTCATTGGTTCTCAAGGTCCCCAGACTAGGAGCATCAGCAAGGACTGGGAGTAAATTCACAGGCCTCACCTCAGACTGACCAGTACTCTCCACTTTAACAAACCCTCTGGATGGTTCTAACAGCTCAGGGGTGAGAACCATGGCTCTAATTTAGGGCTTCACGGGCTCCTGGCCCAGCATCCTGGGTGTGTGGGTGCCTAGTGTGATAAACACAGTGAGAATGCATGATAAGCAGGAGCCTTAGCACAGACATCCTGCCTGCCTCTCCTGGCCAGGACGGCACCTCCTCTAGACTCCGGAGAAATTGTTGTTTAGTCACTAAGTCGTGTGTGACTCATCCTGACCCCATGACTGTAGCCCACCAGCCTCCTCCGTCCAAGGGATTTCCCAGTTAAGAAGAGTGGGTTGCCATTTCCGTCTCCAGGGATCAAACCTGCATCTCCTGCATTGGCAGGCGGATTCTTTACCTCTGAGCCACTAGGGACTCCAGGGAAGACAGAGATATAAACAGAGAAATTTCAGGGCCTGTGTCAGTCTTGAGGCAAAGATCTGCACAGGGTGCCGTCTGAGCCCAGAGAGAGGAGGGGACTCACCCACCTGCCTGGTTGAGGTTGGTTCTGTTGGATGGGCTTTTCAAGCTGGTTCCCAGTACAACAGTGAAGAAACCCATACCTGCCTTGCTGGCTTCTCAGTCTCTGAGGTTTTCATGGAAACTAGACAAGGGGAAATAAGGTTCAGCCCTGACATAGCATATCGGGGCACTTGGAGCGAGGGCAGTGCCCAGGCCCGACCCCAGTGCCCGCCTGGGTAGGCCCCGGGGGTCAGGCCTGGCTGGCTGCCCAGCCCTGCTTGGCTCCCCCTCCGGCTCCAACCCAATGTCAGGCAGCATGGATTGCTCACTTTCCCCTTTGCTTTCTCTTCAGCTCATAAAACTCAAGTCCTGGAAATGCCTGTGATGACTTCCAGTTGGTAAAACGAGGGAGATGGAGATAAGGGCAGGAATTTAGGGGAAATTTCTTTCCAGTTCCTCACCTCTGTGACATTTAGGTCTCTAGCTGCTGTGTGGCTAGCATCAGGGCAACGGCCTTTCATGTGGGGAGGAGACAGGGCCGTTGGGGTGTGCCTGTGTTTGGTGCTGCAGGCTCTGATTAGCTGAGGCTTCCCTGAGCTTAGGAAGGAGCTCGGCTCCTACACTCCAGAGGCCAGTCATGTGGACCCAGCGCCCTCCATGCCTCCTACCCACCCTGCTTCTCAGCCCCAGTGACCTGTGAGCCTTCTTCCTGATCTCTTTCTCCATCTCCACTCAGCTCTGTAACTCCTGGACAGAACTGTCCCCTGGAACTTTCCTCCATGCTGGCAAAGTTCTCTCTGTGCCATCTATAGAGTAGCCATAGCCATGTGTGGCTGGTGGGCATGTGAGATGAGTCTAGTACAAGTGAGGATGTGAATTTTAAATGCCATTTAATTTTAATTACCTTAACCGATCACATAGGGTGTGCCGCTCTCTAATTGGTTATCATTATACACGGGATTTTGTTCTTGACTGTCAAGACTGGATATCCCTCTGCCTAGTATCTGAGCACAGCTCCAAAGGGAATAGCATCACCCTCCTCGCCCCATCTAGAGAGTTATTAGATGACTGACGGAGCACAGTTCTCTGGCTTATCCCTCACCACACCCCTTACCCGCAGCCCAGGAAACTCCTGAACTTTCTTCAAGGCCCAGCTCAAATGTTACCTCCTCAATCAAATGGTTCATAAACCCTCCCTTCTCTGTCCCGCCCCCCCCCC
>SJYV01040199.1:9249-40954 GCA_006410875.1 Neotragus pygmaeus
CAGCATCAAGGTCTTTTCAAATGAGTCAGCTCTTTGCATCAGGTGGCCAAAGTATTGGAGTTTCAGTTTCAACATCAGTCCTACCAATGAACACCCAGGACTGATCTCCTTTAGAATGGACTGGTTAGATCTTGTTGCAGTCCAAGGGACTCTCAAGAGTCTTCTCCAACACCACAGTTCAAAAGCATCAATTCTTCTGTGCTAAGCTTTCTTTATAGTCCAACTCTCACATCCATACATGACCACTGGAAAAACTATAGCCTTGACTAGATGGACCTTTGTTGACAAAGTAATGTCTCTGCTTTTCAATATGCTGTTTAGGTTGGTCATAACTTTCCTTCCAAGGAGTAAGTGTCTTTTAATTTCATGGCTGCAATCACCGTCTTCAGTGATTTTGGAACCCAGAAAAATAAAGTCTGACACTGTTTCCATTGTTTACCCATCCATTTGCCATGAACTTGTATAAAATGAAAGTCTGGAGCTATAAGAGCCCAGATCTCAGCTTTACACCTGCACATAGTAGGTGTGCTTTCTCAGTGTGTACTAAATGAAAGAAAGAAAGCAACTTTCAGCTTCATCATTTTGTGACACTAAGTTACATTTTTGGTGACCTGATGAGAAGAGTCAACTCACTGGAAAAGACCCTGATGCTGGGAAAGTTGGAGGGCAGGAGGAGAAGGGGATGACAGAAGATGAGATGGTTGGATGGCATCACCCAATCAATGGACATGAGTTTGAGCAAACTCTGGGAGATAGTGAAGGACAGGGGAGCCTGGTGTGCTTCCGTCTATGGGGTCACAAAGAGTCAGTCACAATGTAGCAATTGAACAACAACAAAGTTACATCTTAAAGCAATGATCTGCTTATGTGCCTTGGTGCCAGCCACTTGGCCAGCGAGCTTATGAATTGCATTTGCTTGGCTGGAAACTTACAGAAGACAGGGCCACATTTGTGGGTAGTTTAAATTCTTATGTAGAAAATTTCAAAGAGAGCTTGCAATTGAAAGACAGTTGGTTCAAGATTTGTGTAGGGGATAATAGAGGTTTATAGTAGAGTATAGGTGAGTTATAGAATATAAAGTACCCATATAAAGTATAAAATAATGAAGAATACACAATAAAAAGTAATAGAGAAAGGTCATATCTACAGCTTAGTGTACATAGAATATGTGCTTTCAAGCCTCAGACTCTTTACTCAGATGGTTAGTGATTGTTTCTACCAGCATTTCTTAGAATAGTTTGCATTTTCTGTTATATTGTAGCAAATATATCAATGATGCCAACTATCTAT
The DNA here is from genome assembly GCA_006410875.1 of Neotragus pygmaeus. Lineage (NCBI taxonomy): Eukaryota > Metazoa > Chordata > Mammalia > Artiodactyla > Bovidae > Neotragus > Neotragus pygmaeus. Next base: position 10,540 of record SJYV01040199.1, read on the forward strand.
GGATTTTTAGGCCATTGGAATCATAGTTCCTAGAATACTTTCTTTTCCTTCACTTTCAATAAGTTCTTATTTGAAGATGTATTAAGTGCCAACTACATTGTGAGTTATTCTGGCTATAAAGAAGAAGAAAATATAATCCTTATTACTGAGAGTCTCACAATATGGTCAGAAAGATGGATAAATTAACATAATTACATCAACGTAGTATTATAATAGTTACATCTAAATAGTATGACTTAATACTTTGAAATAATATAGAAGAACAGGGAAAGAGAACTTAAGTCTTACTAGCTGAGGTGTTAGGAGTGACCAGCTGAAGTGGTTTGAGCACTTCAAAATATGTGGAAGTAGGGAAGAGCATGGAAATCCATATCCCACCTCCTTTCCCCAAATTAAGTTGAATTCTCTCTATTTCAGTCCTAAGTTAAATGTTGGAGAATATTAGGGGATAAGACTGGAGTTGGGGGCAGAATTCAGTTTATGAAGGAATTGAAGAGTTGAGATTGTATATTGAGTTAGCCAAAAGTTTTGCTCAGGTCTTTAAAAAAACAAACAAACAATGTTTGGCCAACCCAATATTTAGTCAGGGAGTTTGGAGTCCCTTTGAAAGAAAAGATCAGTTAGTCTTTGCCATTCCTATAAATTTCAAAATTATAGTAGGTTATACACTCAGGAAAATTGTACCTAGTGATAGATACCTGATTGAACCTGAAAACACAATTTGGGGCACGTCATTTGTGATTTTTAAAAAAAATTAATGAACAAATTCTGTCACATACATTAAGGCTAGAATTATACTCAAAGTTGATTGCCATATAAAGGAAGTTTACAAAGACATATCTGCTTACCTTGCAATTATTCAAGAAGCCAAAATACGGATACAAAGGGAATAAAGAAAAAAGTTATAACATTATAAATAGGGGCTACATGGTGTGACACATATTCTCCCACTAAGCCCTTAGAGGGAGAGACCACTGGGATTGAAGTAGTTGACTCAGAATTGATAGAAAAGGTAGGTCTCCAGTTTAGCACTGGAAAATGAATGAATTAAAATAAGGAAAGCAGGAGGCTAAAGCATTTGCTTTGGGAGACTGCACAAATAAAGACTTGAAAGTGGAATTTACTATTATATTTGTTGGTAAGATTAATCATTTGTTTATTTTGCATTCATGAACCAAAGCCCATATGTTATTCAAATTTCTTTAGTCTTATCTGAATGCCCTTTGTTGTGCTAGGGTTCCAAACAGGTGAGTTAAATGAGGTAGAAACCACCTACTTTCATACTTTCGAAGCCCTTGATGGTGGCACTAGGTTTGGGGTTACTATTCTGGAGGATGTGGATACAGCAGTTTCTAGGTTCCTGAGCATCTGAGTTCTGACTTTATTCATTCAGAAGTAGTGGGTACCCAGGACAGCATGTAACAATAATATGATTTGCTAAGCTTGTTAGAGCCTATCTTGGCGTTAAGTTTGAACACACTTTGCCAGTGATATTAGACTACTTGAAGTGAAAAGTTTAAAAGTAAAAATAAAAAAAGACTAAGGTCAAGGTCCAAAAGAATGATATACAACAATTGGAGTGTTGTTAGACAAATAGGTCAGATTGTTTGGAGAAATTCTTAATGTTTCAGTTGGGAGGGGAAAAATAAAGCATGAAACTCAAATACAATCTATTTACCAGCCATGGAGGTTTCCAAGGGCGACTTTTTGCTTGTCTGGATTTTCAGCAGTCTGAAGTATTGTTTTTTTCCCTCAGATACTGACTCTTTCTTGAAATTAGTAATGGAATAAACATTGTATTTCCCTTTGTGCACAATGAAACAGCTCATCTCAAAATCAGTAGGAGGAGTGAGAGGTTTGTCTTAAAGCATGGGCTCACATGCTTGTTTCATAAAAAATTAAAGAGATCGATGTGCACCTGGACAATCATTTAGGGGGGCACATTTTTTTTCATCTGATGATCCTATGCTGCTGCCCAAGGCAAATCTGGGCTATTCTTTGAATATTGTTTCATGAGAACTTATTTATGTGTGGTATTCTCTGGAAGTGAAAGTTGCTTAGTCATGTCCAACTCTTTGTAACCCCATGGACTGTGGTACATAGAATTCTCCAGGCCAGAATACTGGAGTGGGTAGTCTTTCCCTTCTCCAGGGGATCTTTCTAACCCAGGGATTGAACCCAGGTCTCTTGCATTGCAGGTGGATTTTTTACCAGCTGAGCCATAAGTCTATAATAAATTTAATCTAAACTGCTTTTATGAATATAAAGCGTGTTTTTTTTTTTTTTTCAAATAACACTAGGTTAAGCTATCCTAAAGATATTAACAGGTCTTATTTTTTATTTGTCTTTTGATTTTGTCACTGTGTTATGTTCTGGGCTCTTGATTTGATAAGTTACTCTGATTTCTTAAAAAATAAAGATGGGATAAGTGTTAACATTCTCTTCAATTCCAGCATTCTGTCTTGAAGACAATGTCCTGTCACTAATTCACTCTTGGTCCCCAACACAGAAGAGAGGCACATGGACAAAATACAGATTATAAACTTTGCCTGTTGATATGAAGACTATGGATTTATTAAAAAATATTTATCAAATACCTAACATAGACAAATATGATGGCAAATGTAAGAATACTGGTCCCTTCCCACACGAATTTTAAATAAAAAAGAGAAGGAGATAAAATATCTAAGAAAATGAACTAAATACACTTGTGATAAGTGCTTTATAGGAGAAGCCCTTCTGGGAATGTGTAACACAGGAGCTAGACTTACATAAGGTTTCAGAGAAGGCTTTTTCTGAGAAGGTGAGTTTCAAGCTGACACCTGCAGCGTAAGTAAGATCACTGTGCTGAAAGGTGGGTGTGTCATGCATATGTGCCAGGGAGTGAGTCAGGAGGGAAATATTTCAAGGAGAGGGACATTATGTTTAAAAAAAAAAATGTGAAATGGGAAGTTAACCTGATATATATTAGAGAAATCTTAAAAAGGCTGTAATGAAAACACAGAGCAAGGGGGAAAATGATTTAAATGAGAAGAGACATATCACACAGGGCCATGAAAGGCAATTCAAAGATTCTGGATTGGATTCTAGAAGCTGAGGGAAGACATTTAAGCGTGGGCCTTTACATAATTGGGTTTGCAATTTGCAAAGCTCATACTTGCCTCTGTGTGAGAATGCATGGTATTTCCTATGGGAACAGTAGATCATTAACAGAGAAACCAAAATGAGCCCATGGGAGGTTGTGATGCCTTCCAGAATGGAAGGGTTCCAGTGAATGCTTGTGATTCTAGTGTGAGTGAGGGAATAGAGAAAGATTAGGATTAAAAACTAGCTGGGTAGGGAAGGAGCTGGGAGTAAAAATATAAGAATATAGACACATGGCAGAACAGGGGAAGATAAACCCCAAAGGTCAAGTATTTATGGATTTTACCTCATTTTAAAAATTGATAATCATGCCCTTTTAAATGAAAAGAGAGTGCTCTTCATTCTTTTAATAGTTAGTGAGCATCTTTCATACCCAAATACTCTATGGGGACCCTGAAGATACCTGTATTTTAAGCATTGTACAGAGAATATACAATTCCTTTTTGTATCTGTTTGGATATGGTTAAGAAAATTGAGCTATTCCAATTATTCCTGGAATAAAGGGATTTAATACAGGAATTAAAGCTTATTCTGGAGAAAGTAATGGCAACCCACTCCAGTACTCTTGCCTGGAAACTCCCATGGACAGAGGAGCCTGGTAGGCTGCAGTCTATGGGGTCGCGAAGAGTTGGACACGACTGATGACTTCACTTTCACTTTTCACTTTCATGCATTGGAGAAGGAAATGGCAACCCACTCCAGTAGTCTTGCCTGGTGGGCTGCTATCTATGGGGTCACACAGAGTTGGACATGACTGAAGCGACTTAGCAGCAGCAGCAGCAAAGCTTATTCATCTTGGACAACAACCTTCTGGAAGGCTGCAGTCAGAAGACTGGGGAGTCATTGAAAACTTCACAGTCAAACACGAAAGTGGGTGTTTTTCAAAAGTATGATGATAAACCACTAGAAATTTTTGGTCTTTGGGAAAGATATTTTTCCAGCTTCCTGTAGTGAAGAGATAACTCACAGGGAAATCAGAGAACCCACTACAGTTGCTCACAATGGCCCCCAAAGAGCAATGATCTCACCTCCGCTCTGCCTGGTAAATGTCATGTGTGTGTGTTTGCGTGTGTGTGTATGTGTGTGTGTGTGTGAGTCGGTCAGTCATGTCCAACTCTTTGTGACCCCATGGACTGTAGCCCACCAGGCTCCTCTGTCCATGCGATTTTCCAGGTAAGAATACTGGAGATCCTTCTCCAATGGTTCTTCCTGACTCAAAGATTGAACCCAGGTCCCCTGCACTGCAGGCAGATTCTTTACCATCTGAACCACCAGGGAAGCCCTCTAGATGTCCTGCACGCGACTTATAGGTAAACTTTATCCCGAAGCCACAATGGAAAGGAATATCTTGGAATGTAGCTCTTGGCTTCCCCTCTGCATTATAGAGGATACTGTAGAGTAGAAGTGTGTTAATACATGTTCTCCATAAAGCTGACTCTAAGACGGAGTTAAACATGCAGTTTTTATTAGGGGAAATGCCTGTGAGAGAAAAATGCCTGAAGAGGAAGCTGAGAAAGCTGGGAGAGATGTCAGACCATGATGCTCTTATGATTAGTATATGACATAGACCACTGTGCAGTCTAATGAAGATTCACCAAAGTTTCAGGGAGCCTTCAAACCAAAGTTGGTCACTGGAGGAGTCCCAGGTCTCTCAGAAAGATGTCTGCTCTATATCCTTGCCACACTCAGTCATCGACTGGAAGTAGCCCATGGCAAGGGTGGGCTCAATGAAAATGTGGTGATGAATCTCCGAGCACAGGGGCCTTTCTCCAAAAGCTCTCTGCAGCTGGAGGTCTGTGACACCTGTTTTCATGGACATCACACTAAGGATCAAGTGAAAGACTGGCATCTAATAATCTAGCAGAGTCCACTTTTTTGTCAACTTCGTATCCATACTTCCCCTTTCACCCATGTTCAGCTTCAGAAGAAAGAGCAGAACAGCATCTGATGCAGCTCTTCTGACTGCAACCAAACGCATCCTCATCTTTGCACAAAAAAATGGAGATACTGCATGATGGATGCGACTTTATTTACCCTGGGTGATATTCATCACTCTTCTAACAAGTCACAATCCTTTTGATATCCTTCAACTTAAACAATGAGTTATAGAGTTAACGGCTATTCACATATCTTATATCAGATAACAAGTGAATTGGAAAAGGAAAAGATAAATTGCTTTATATATGTATGCAAAATAATGAGAAACATGGATGACTAATCCAGTTCCCATTCTTGAAACTAGTCATAAGGCTAAAACTGCAATTTGACACTTTCTTCCTCCACTGTTCATTTCAAATGCCCTTTGTACTCAGCCAGTACCCCGGTGGGTGTGGTTTTTATCCTGGTGGGTCTCTGTTTTTAGTAGTTTCGCTTGTATTTTGTTATTGTAGTTTCTCAGAAATGTTTACTATGGAATAGGGGGATACTAAAAGGTTCCTCAGAGAATCCCTTGGGTTCCAGGCACGCTCTTTTATGCCCCAGCGAGTGACAGTAACTCTGTTTCCCCTTGACAGGTCACCTAGCCAGTGTATAAACGCCTTTGTTCATCTGATACACTCAAAGTGACCAGGTGTCAGTCTCAATTTTTAGGACAAGGAAGCCCTTGTTTAGGACAAGAAACCCCAAGGACTTGGAAGCTTCTTTGTTTTGGAAACCAAGAGCTCTGATCAAAAGGAAATCAAAGTTTTGGGGGTGAGAAACAAAAGACTTCTACTGGGTCACGGAATGTCATAGTGAGATGATTCATTCTCATTTCCACCCTTGGTTTCCCAGACCCAGGCATCCTAGCCGTGTGCTGGTTCAAATCATGTCGTATTTGAAGGACCTTAACTAGTCCTGTAAAACTATTGTAATCCATGTGGTGCCACAACTGAGTTCTTCACTCTTCTACCAGCCCACCTCTGAAAGTGATCTCCTTGCTCATTTGCTCAGTTTGTGGTGATCAATGAGGCCTTGGTCCAAGCCCATCTGTTAAAGCCTGCAGAAACTATCCATCTGAAGCATCCCAGAGATGTTTCAGACATAGTTCCCTTATTTTAAAAAGTTTCCAGGAATAAAACAGTCACATCGATCATCATTTCATGATTAAGAAATTAAAAATGCTTTAAGGGAGGCACAGAAAGTATGCTCTACTGATTAAGAAGGGGGGAAAAAAAATCACTTCCAGTTTGGCTGTCAGATAAGCCTGAACGGAGAAGCAATGTGAACTCGAGGAGCTGCTCCAGGCAGTGGAAATAAGAGCAAAGGCAAAACAGGGAGCAATTTCAGGAACTCAGCAGGCACTGGCTGACTTGGCCAGAGATAAAACAAGTATAAGAAANCAGATAAGCCTGAACGGAGAAGCAATGTGAACTCGAGGAGCTGCTCCAGGCAGTGGAAATAAGAGCAAAGGCAAAACAGGGAGCAATTTCAGGAACTCAGCAGGCACTGGCTGACTTGGCCAGAGATAAAACAAGTATAAGAAACAGGTGGCAAGGGAAGTTTGAAAGGCGAAAACGTGTAAGATCTTTGCAGGAATCAGGAATGTCCATCTAATGACATCTTCCTGCCACGGGAAGTAGCAGGAGGGTTGTCTTTTTGTTTGTTTTCTTCCAGAAAGAAAAAAAAAATTATTGCAGCATATTACAGCAGATGACAGGTCAGAGCTGAAACCCTGTTTCTCCTGCTCAGCAGTGAGGTCTTGGTACAAAGCACAAGCATGGAGATTCTCTGCGCTTCAGCTTCATTGTCAGTAAATGTGGCTGATAATACCTCCTTCACAAGGTTAAGAGAATGAAATGCTACAGCAGGCCAACGTACCTCATTCTTTCTTAAATAGCTAAGTCTGGATCTATGCATTCAACTAGGCGGTGGATCATGATGATGAGGGAGACTGATGACGGTGCGTGGGAAGCGTCAGGTACGGCTACAACCTGTGGCACGTGGGCACCAGGCCCCTCTGTGACTTTCTGAGACGGAGTCTGAGGCCAGGGCTTCCAGGACTCTGAGAGGACTGGGATCGAGCACGTAAGTGAGGTGGCTCTTCTTCAGACCACATTCTATCAGGTCGTGACCTGTGCCTTGGATTTCCTTTTCATCGCATCCTCCAGGGTGAAAAGTTAGTTTAGGACAGTTTGTTCCAGTATATAATTTCATAACTTTGAATATTAGATAGTGTGTCCATTGCTTAAACTATTTTGGAATTTTAACAGAAGTCTACACACTCTCAACTCCCCCCTCCCTGTCTCATCTTCTGCCACATGGAAAGACTCCTTTATAGTCAGGCATTACGACCAGTCAATCAATGTAATCAATCTAATAACGGGATGCTCTTGTGATGTACAGGTGCTGTTCTAAGCACTACACGTAGAAGCTGTTATTTAATGCATGAAGCAAGGTATGTGCATATGAGGTATGTGTTCTGTTTTTTTTTTCTTTAATTTTAAAACTTTTTTGGCCACACTGTGCCACACACGGGACCCTAGTTCCCCGACCAGGGATTGAACCCACATCACCTGCGTTGGAAGTGCACAGTTCTAATCACTGGACCCCCAGGGAAGTCTGAGGTATGTGGTATTTTTACAGATGAGAAAACTGGGACAGAAGAGAATCAAGTAATTTGCCAAAGCCTCAGAGGTAGGTGTTGAGCAGCAGGACTGGGATTCAGAGCCTGAGCACCAGCCGCACACTGCCCTGGCGCCCTTGCACCCACCTCTCAGGGCACCTGGAGGCAGGGGCCCCGTGTCCCCTGTGGTCCTCTCCACACACCTTCATGAGGATTCCCCACTCCAGGCTTTATGTTTCCATCAAAATGAGACCATCTCACTAGCCTGAGTGCAGGCCTGCAGCCCTTGTTTTGCCTCGATAAGTTGAAATACTCTTTCTCTGTCTGATCTACACCCTGCTTCAAATGATATTTCTGTATCTCCAGTTTTGAAAGTTTAAAACCCTGGGGTTAAACCTAGATTTCTTTGCAGCGAAATCCCTCCACTTCAGCTTCTGCGCTTTCCCTCCCACTGTATCCAGCATAGGACAGTGCCTGTACGCTGTGTGTGTGTATCCTCAGATGGGCCCCTTGGCATGGAGGGTAAGATTGCTGAACTGCAGCATTTTTTTTTTTTTAACCTCTCAGCTGAGTGCAAACTTGAAATCAGATTGAATTGCTGGAGCCCTTAGAGGGGACTTCAAAGCTTGCACTGGCAAAAGAAAGAAACATACAGGAGTAGAGGAATTTAAGGAGAGGTCAGAGACGCCTAGAAGAATTTCATTAAATTTTGATATATGGGAAACATCTTTTATTTTTGGCTGCCCGTGAAAGCTTTATATATATATATCTATTTGACTGGCTACCTGTCTATCTATCATCTATCCCTCCCTCTCCCCCCAGCTAATATATTGGAGTTGGAAATTTTCAGGGGGACACCCAAAGTTTGGGTTAAGTATGATCTAAAGTTGGGTAAAGTCAAGAGCTGAGGAAATCCGCATCACCAGCCACATTTGGGTTATAGTGTCAACATCTTAACTGAGCTACCACTTATCTGGCATTTCTTTTGAGTCAGTCACCCCCTAAATATTTGAGCTATGTTAACTTGTTTTACCTTCACAGCAACTCCATAAGCCAGCTTGATACTGGCTTCCTTTTACAGATGGGGAAACTGAGGCACAGAGAGGTTAAGTGCTTGCTCAAAGTCACAGTTAGGGTGTGGCAGAGCAAGAATTTGAACCTCCTTTGTTATGGAGACCACACTCTTTACCACGACACTCTACTCCCACGGTTTCTGAATTCTTATTTCCCCATAAGAATTTTTCCTCTGCCTCAAAAACCTAATCCCAGACATCTATAGGCGTGACTGCTTAGACTTTATTCGTTGGGAACTGCCCTCTCTCCCAGCAATAAGAAACCCCTCATAGCATCTTCCTGCCATGGGCTGCCGGCCACTTCCAATTCTAGCAGGGATTGAAACCTGACCTAGGAAGGGCCGACAAGATTCTCAGAATGGGGGACCATAGGTGAAGGGTGGGAACAGCACAAATTCAGGGAAGGTTCATGAACTCCTGCTGTGAAGGTTCCCATCTTCCCGAATCCTGATTATTAATAACGTCTTTGGATTTTGTGTGACCCCTGAGAATCTAATAAATTTGCTATATGAATAGACCAGTTGGAGATGGCCTCTGTGACTTGTAAGCAAGGATTATAATTAGGTAAGACACCGTGCCTCCCGTTAGCAGCTTTTCCACGCAGTCTACCTGTCAAACAGTTCCCCAGTAATAAATATTATTTTGCTAAGCCACACACATGCTATTATTCTTCCCTNATTTGCTATATGAATAGACCAGTTGGAGATGGCCTCTGTGACTTGTAAGCAAGGATTATAATTAGGTAAGACACCGTGCCTCCCGTTAGCAGCTTTTCCACGCAGTCTACCTGTCAAACAGTTCCCCAGTAATAAATATTATTTTGCTAAGCCACACACATGCTATTATTCTTCCCTCAGTAAAGGGAAGGCGTGCTCAAATACACACACACACACAAGGAGCTCTAGCCATACTTCACTTTTTTCCCTTTCAATTGTTTTCTTATTTTATAGCTAGACATTTCCTTTAGGTATTTTCAACACATATTTATTTTTATGAAATATAAATATACTGTGGAATCTAAATCTTATAATTAATACTAACTCCAGAAAGCATCATTGTTCAATCAAACTTAAATAGCACCTGCTGCCTTGAGATATTACTGATGCCAACCCTTCAAAACCATGGCATAACCACTCCATAGCAAAGGGCGCAATGACAGCTGTGAGCAGGGGCACTTAGCAAGGGCAATGAGGCCAAAGGTGAGGAGGGAGGAGCATAATTTTACTGTTACATCAGTTTCTAAATTAAAAGATGCTTGCTCCTTGGAAGAAAAGCTATGACCAACTTAGATAGCATATTAAAAAGTGGAGACATTACTTTGCCAACAAAGGTGTGTCTGGTCAAAGCTATGGTTTTTCCAGTAGTCAGGTATGGATGTGAGAGTTGGACCGTAAAGAAAGCTAAATGCCGAAGAACTGATGCTTTTGACCTGTGGTGTTGGAGAAGACTCTTGAGAGTTCCTTGGACTGCAAGGAGATCCAACCAGTCCCTCCTAAAGGAAATCAATCCTGAATATTCATTGGAAGGACTGATGTTGAAGCTGAAACTCCAATACTTTGGCCACCTGATGCGAAGAACTGACTCACTGGAAAAGACCCTGATGCTGGGAAAGATTGAAGGTGGGAGGAGAAGGGGACGACAGTGGATGAGATGGTTGGATGGCATCACCGACTTGATGGACATGAGTTTGTGTAAACACCGGGAGTTGGTGATGGACAGGGAGGCCTGGCGTGCTGCGATTCATGGGGTCACAAAGAATTGGACACAACTGAGCAACTGAACTGACTGACTGATTTTAACAGAAGAAAAACACTATTTCATAAAGTGAAATTTTGAAATTCGTATTTTCATTTGATTTAAAATTCAACCCATCACCTTATCAATTAATATCTGTTTAAAAAAAGTAATAAGCTGCCTGTTGCATTGCTAGGCTATTTCAGTATTAAGATTTCTGTTCTTTTTTGGTTCTATTAACTTTCCAATTCATCTTTGCCTGTTGCTCACATTGAAATCAACAAAGATCAGTACTGTGAGTGCCTTTTTTTTTTTTTTTTTAATTGAAATGGGGCTTCCCTGGTGGCTCAGGAGGTAAAGAATCCTTTTGCAGTGCAGGAGACCTAGGTCCAATCCCTGGGTTGGGAGGATCCCCTGGAGGAGGGCATGGCAACCCACTTCAGTGTTCTTGTCTGAAGAATCCCCATGGGCAGAGGAGCCTGGAGGGCTACAGTCCATGGGGTCACAGAGTCGGACATGCCTGAGTGACTAAGCACAGCACAGTGCTGGTTTCAATTTCAAATTTCATAGTTGATTTACAGTGTGTTAATTTCTGCTGTGAAGCAACCTGACTCAGTTATACACATATACACATTCTTTTTTATACTCTTTTCCACTATGGTTTATCCCAGGATATTGAACATAGCTCCCTGTGTATACAGTAGGGCCCTGTTGTTTATCCATCCTTTATATAACAGTTTGTATCTGCTAACCACAAACTCCAATCCATCCCTTCCTCACCCCTCCTTGGCAACCACAAGTCTGCTCTCTACCTCTGTGAGCCTGTTTCTATTTCACAGATAGGTTCATTTGTGCCGTATTTTAGGTTCCACATATAAGTGATATCACAGTACCTTTCTCTTTTCTCTGACTTACTTCACTTAGTACAGTGATCTCTAGTTGGGCCTTTACTTTTGATTACACCAAGATTGCTCGAGACGGGGAAGTTCATGATGAGGACGGATGGACAATCACTAGGACCCGTGCATCTCTCTCTGTCTTGTGGTTCATTCATTACATGCCATATCTGGGGCTGTATCCACATTTTTTTTTTTTTTTTGGTATTTAAACTTTTAAGTTCAAAATGTTGCTGCCACCTCTTGTTTTGGCTGTCTAAGCCTCCTATTAATGACTAGTGTGAGCAAGGAGGGACAAGCCAACCTCATCTTCCCTTTCGTGACATGGTTCTCAACCAAGGGCCACTTTGTCCTTCAGAAACCATTCAGTGACGCCAGGAGAAAATTTTGGTTGTCACATGGGTGGAGGGAGAGTGTTGCTGGTATCCCATGGGTAAAGGCCACAGATACTGCTCTATATTCTCCAAGGCACAAGACAGCACCCCTCCCCCCTCCAAGGTCACTGGTGGAGAGGTTGTGGGGCTCTCTGTGGCATCACAGGGAAGGCAGTACACTGAGATGGGGAAGAGCATGGATTTCAGAGCCAGCCAGACCTGGCCCAAAATTCTGGCTCTGCCGTTCATGGCTCTGATGTTACCTGCAAGCTGTTCTTCCTATCTGTGTCTCAGTTTTCCTACCTATTCAATAAGTAATAGTGATCATGACTGTGTAGGTTTCCTGGGAAGATTAAGCGAATGAACTGATACAAGTAGAACAACTTAACATTGTTCGAGGCATGTGATACTTGATAATAAATCACGGATTTCACACTCTTCACCTGAAATAGTTTTCTCCCAAATAAAATTTCCTAGGAAACTCAGACAAAAAGAAAATAAACAAAAGATGAATGCAAAAGCCCACAAATAGACACACATAGTGCATCACGATTCCTTATTCTAAGGTCATGAAGCCCGATCACCAAAAGGCCTCCAAGACCCAGCTTACTATTTCCCTTGTCTTTCTCAGTTTGTATAGAGCACAGGTGTGGCAAATTCAAGTGATTGCAGGGCCCAGACAGGTAAAATATATGGCACAGGTGGCCTAATGTTGGCGTCTTAACATATAGGACTGTCTTCACTTCTACAAAGAAAGATATTCTCTCCCATTTTCCTTGACTCATGTGGCTTTTTTGTTTTCCTGGTCTTGACAGAGACATGGGTACAGAGACATATTTCTCTCCCATAATCCATCCAGCAGTACAATAAAAATGATAAGTGGTAAGTAACACTTGGCAGTGATGCTGGAGAGATAGTTGTAGGGTGTGTGTGCCAACGGGTGATGGTGGATCTGGCCTTGAAAGGGCAGCTGCTTAGACAATTGTTGAAATGTGAGACTGTAGGTCCAGTGGATGCCAAATCTTTTCACTTTCTGGCAAGAGCCAGAACTCTGGATTTTTATGTGAACTCTCTTGATATTTAAATGTTGGTTTATATTCTTGAAAAATTGCTCTGCAGATAAAACATGGCTGAGGACTAAATTCTACTGTCTCTAGACTAATAAAATAAGGACTCTTTTCTACCTTTCAATCTCATTATCATGATTCAGTATTCTCGGCACTGTTGATTGCATTTACTCGTTCAACAATTATTATTGAATGTCTGCTGTGGATCCAGTGCTATTTTACATGCTAGGGATATAGCAACGAAGAACACAAAATGCCTGCATTAGGAAGCTTGCATTCTTGTGGGAAGAGACAATGAAGATAAATAAATATGGAATATACCAGGTGATGGTGTGGGTTACCGAGAGCATCCAGCAAGCAGAAAAGATAGAGAAAGCCTTGCGTGCTGCTGTGCTGTGCGCAGCTGTGTCTGACTCTTTGGCCCATGGACTAGAGCCTATCAAGCTCCTCTGTCCATGGGATTGCTCAGACAAGATGACTGCAGTGGGTTGCCATTTCCTTCTCCAGTGGATCTTCCCGACCCAGGGATCAAACCTGAGTCTCCAGCATCTCGTGCATTGCGAAGGGGATTCTTTACCACTGAGCTACCTTGGAGTCCCAGGCCTTGTGTGAGAGGACTCAAAACAAAAAGTCATTTGAGCAGAGACATAAAAATGATAGGAAAGCAAGCATACTGATGTTTCAGGTACTAGAATTACAGACGATCGGTACAGAACACGCAGAGGCCCCGAGGCAGACAGATAAGGAGGCCAGAGCACAGTGAGAGGGGACCAGCATGGAAGGGCCTGTGGGCTCTGGAAAAGGTTTGGATTTTGCAACAAGTAGGTGGGAAGCCATTGGAAGGGTTCCAGTGGAGAAGTCACAAGTTTCCATTTATATTTATTAGGGTTACTCTGGCTATATTGAGAAGAGATGGTAGAGAAACAACCTATTTAGAGTCTCAGAGAACAGTAGTTGAGCCTGAATTTTGGTAACAGTCAGTTGTGAAAACAGTTGAAGCTGGTTTTTAACTTAATGCCACTTTTCTTCAGTCCTCCCAGTTAAAGTGGTGGTGGTTTCATCACTAAGTCGTGTCTGACTCTTATGAGCCCGTGGACGATAGCCTGCCAGGCTCCTCTGTCTATGGGATTTCCCAGCAAGAATACTGGAGTGAGTTGCCATTCCCTCCTCTAGGACATCTTCCCAGCCCAGGGATCGAACCTGGGTCTCATGCCAAATAATTGGCAGGCAGATTATTTTACCACTAAGACACCAGGGAAGCCACTTCTCTTATTTACAGGCAAATTTTAAAGATCCCCAGGCATCATACTCTTTTCCTGTCTAGAATCTTCTGGATCTCATAGCTTTGTACTTGCCCTTCTACCCCTGTGCTAGGCTCTTTCTGACTTAGACTATTAGATGAAATGGACTCTTCTCTTCCTAAACTCATCTTTACCCCAGGCAGCTATCATGTTTTACTCTGCATTCCTGATTTTATTCTTGGATTCTGGAATCGTCACCTGCACTCTGCACCCTCCATGCTCCACTTGGTCTGGAAGGGATTTGAGGAGGACTCCTGCGTGCTGGATGATATTTATTTCTGGTCATTTCTTCTTCAGTCATCAAAAGGTGGGCATCTGTGCATCTCTTATTCTTTGGATCGATGATTTTACCTCATCTGGATAATTTTTCTGTTTTCTCTTTAAAAGCTGTTTTCATTTCCTTCATTTCCTCATTTCATTAAGAACACGAGCTCTGAAGACGATCAAGGTTCAAATGCTGGCTTTTTCCAGTTCATGGGTCCCGAGGTGAGTAACTCAACTTCTCAGAGGTTCCTGCTGTGTTAAACAGGGACACCAGGACTCATCAGACAGGGCTGTTGTATTAATTGAGTTAATACATGTAAAGTATTTGGAACAGCATCTGACACAGAATTTTCATTTAATAAATGTTAGTTATTGTTATTCTTATTACCGTTCCTTTTCATTATTTAGATGCTTTCAAAAGTATTGAATCTTTCAATGAATATTTAATGTGTGTACCTACTGCTCAATAAATCAGTGTTTAAAACTAAAATGAATAGTCAGTAACTTACAAACGTTTAAATATTCACTGAATGATATGATCACTATTAGCAAAATGTCACTTGAGTTGACTTTTTTTTTAAACAGGAGGAAAATGAGAAGGATTTTAATTTAAATGAATCGAAGCTATTTTATTTCATAAGACCCTGCCAGAAAATGTGTGTAGTTTCAGAATTTTAAGTGGAAAAAGGCCACCTCCCATGAATCTTCCTTTAGTATTAATGTATTTACATCTGACTTGTGTTAGAGAATTAGGTCCTTCATGGGTGTGGAAAAAAGGAGGTGGGGGATGTGGTTGGAAGGAGGAGGGTGCAGGTTTTTCTTTTTTCTTCAGAAATAATAATGACCCCACAAGATCAGACTTAGTCTCATTTTAAGGAGAAAGGTGTGGAGAGACAGAGCAAAGCGATGAAAGAAAGGAAGCTAGATGGAAAAGGAATAGCGTGAATCATTTACAAACTTCACAGTGAGTTATAATTGGTATTTATGTATGATTTCCATTCTTTCGGGAATTCAATGGGTGGAAATCCAGTCTAAAAAACAAATACAGGCAACCTTTGATTTTTATATAATTCAACACTTGGCTGCCTTTACAGCAAAAGTTCCTTAGGTTGATATTTAAAAGAAAACTCAAATTGCAGGAAAATCAGTCTGCTACTAGACTTTCTAGATTTCCCTTTAGTTATTTATTAATTTATTCCCTTGTCATTTTATCAGATAACTAAATCCTCTGGAAATCCTGATACATCCTGAATCCTTAGCTTCAAATTTCTGAATGAGCAGTGATGAAGAAATGGATGGAAACAGATGATTCCAGCATTCGAAAAGATTGTGAAAACGAGGAGCAAACGCACCAAAAGATGTTAAGACCCTGATGAGGGTGTTCATCTTATTTGAGTTACAGTGTAGACCCAACCAGACAGTGATTTCAGATCTTTCTGTCTGTGTCAAGGTGAGACACAGCCCTTCTAAAGGCCATTTTTCTCTGAGCCCTATTACCTGGACTTACAAATTTCCTCCCTTAATGTCATGTATGTTTAGACAGAATGTTTATACATGCTTAAATGAAAATAGTTAAATGAAAACACATGATGAAGTGGAAATACATGTGAACATAATTGAGGCTGGCAGAAGGATTAACATCATCTAGATTCCAATGCTGTTTGGGAAGTGGTTCAGTTTTTCTGTTGGCTTGCTTATGAATCTGCTGCCTCCAGTTGCAAAAGGCAGTAATTTGGTTTAACCATTGGCCTGGTGTGCTCCATCTTCCTATGAGTTGAATACTTTCCATCTCTGCATGGTATCCTCTTAAATATTTATTACCGAACAATGCTGGAAATCAGATGAGGTTTTGTATCCAACTAAGACACAAATGTCCCATGCCGAGCCCCTCCCCTAATTAAACCTCCATATCCTGTCCTTGTAATAAATGCTTGACTGAAGAACATGAAGGAATAACAAAAGTTTCCTGATTAGGATAGAATGCATTTCCAATGCCTTAAAAAAAATTTTTTTTTTCAAACCAGCAAGAAACCAACAGTATAATGTATCTTTTTTTTCCCTTGTTTAATTCTTAGGTGATACATAAGTTACCTTTACTTCAACACAGGGTAAAATGGTGATACTCTTATGAGAACGAATTTATTTTCTTTGTTAATTTTGGCTTCTATTTTTGGTGTGCAAAGGTTGGTAGTAGAAGGCAAAAATATATTTGACATATGAAAGAATTTGAGCAAATGGTCTTTTATTTCAGTTATAATGGGGGAAAAAAAATTATCCCCTCTAACATGTGTTCACCAGTTTCTCACCAAGAAGTCATGGTTAGAGTGCCTTCTGAAGGGTAAGGTTCAGTTCAGTCTAAAGCTGATATTACTCACTGATCTGTATTCTTGCTTGGTATTCTGGTAATGGTTCAACTGACACCAAAACTACATTCGTATCTCTCCTTCCTCAAATGAATCCCAGTTAGGGTCAGATAAGTTCCCTTGTGGCTCAGCTGGTAAAGAATCTGCCTGCAATGTGGGAGACCTGGGTGTGATCCCTGGGTTGGGAAGATTCCCTGGAGAAGGGAAAGGCTACCCACTCCAGTATTTGACTGTATAGTCCATGGGGTCACAAACAGTTGGACAGGACTGAGCAACTTTCACTTTCACACGAGGTCTTCCCTGGTGGCTCAAATGGTAAAAAGTCTGCCTGCAATGCAGGAAACCCGGGTTCTATCCCTGGGTTGGGAAGATCCTCTGGAGAAGGGAATGGCGATCCACTCCACTATTCTTGCCTGGAGAATCTCATGGACAGAGGAGCCTGGCCGACTAGAGTCCAGGGGATTGCAAAGAGCTGGACATGACTGAGCGATTAACACTACTCCAACTAAGTCAGCGTATGGAGAGTGGCATCTTTGAGACACTATGACCCTTATGTCTAAAACACTGTAATTTTCTCTGTATTTTATATTATCAGATCTTACTCTTGAGAAGAACAGTTAATCTTGTAACCCACTACAGTACTCTTGCCTAGAAAATCCCATGGACAGAGGAGCCTAGTGTCCATGGGGTTGCAAAGAGTCGGACATGACTGAGCAACTTCACTTTCACTTTCAAGGCTCCCATTAGGCAACTCAGGATGTCAATTCTCCACCAAGATGGCTTCTGTCCACATCCTTCCCGTGATGGAGACTGAATGCAGACTGATGGAGGAAACCAGACTCTGGTTTTCTCTCGCACATGTGCTCCTCCTTGACTTCTCTAGAAGTGTCCTCCACCTTGCTGGGTCTCTGCATCCCTGGGTGTTCTTTGCTGATGTCTTCTCAGCTCTGGTTGTTCCACCTGTGTCCTTTGGGTTTCTTGTTAGCCCCTGCTGATTAATTCAGGCTCAAACATCCATGACATATTTTCAGGTATCAAAATATCTCATGATGTAATGACTTCTAATCTTCATTCCAAGCCTGTATAATGGGGTCTGATAGCAGGAAGGGTTTCACTAAAGACACTGAAGAGGATTTTTATCGAATGTATAAACAATTATTTTTGTTTACTGATCTTAGTTGTGTGTATTGAGCTGCCTCACCTGGCTACCCCCTTATATGAATTGTCTTCTGCTGTAAACGAAAGGCCCATTAATATTTTGACATTAGATATAGGATAGATGCCAGGCACAACTTTTCTGCCAACAGAGCTGGTATCTGAGTGAATAAGAAATTGGCATAAAGTGATAAACAGGAACTATCAGTCACTTTCCCTTCCTGCAAATGAAAACCACAAGCCCAGGGAAGGGAGATGAAATCTGAAGTGACTTTGCCCAAGAAGTAATATCTTATGAAGCAGGTTTGGGTCAGCATTTTTTCAGAATATTCAGGCTACTTTTCCACAAATATTTTTAACATATTACTGTACATAGCAGATATTCAATATACGCCTTTACTATAACTAGCACTCTTAGTGCCTAGTACTGGAGAAGGCAATGGCACCCCACTCCAGTACTCTTGCCTGGAAAATCCCGTGGATGGAGGAGCCTGGAAGGCTGCAGCCCAAGGGGTTGCGAAGAGTCAGACACAACTGAGCGACTTCATTTTCACTTTTCACTTTCATGCATTGGAGAAGGAAATGGCAAACCACTCCAGTGTTCTTGCCTGGAGAATCCCAGGGACGGCAGAGCATGCTGCCTTCTATGGGGTCACACAGAGCTGGACACGAATGAAGCGACTTGGCAGCAGCACTAGTGCCTAGTACAGTGCCTGGCACATAACAGGAATTCAATAACATTTGTTAAACAAGCAAAAAAGAAATGAATGGATGGTCATCATGCTGCTTCTACCTGGAGGTGAAGATGCTAGGATGAAGCCTTGAGATCAGCTTT
This sequence comes from Neotragus pygmaeus, assembly GCA_006410875.1. Classification (NCBI taxonomy): domain Eukaryota; kingdom Metazoa; phylum Chordata; class Mammalia; order Artiodactyla; family Bovidae; genus Neotragus; species Neotragus pygmaeus. Next base: position 29,289 of record SJYV01040199.1, read on the forward strand.
TTAAGAAGTCCAGAAAATGGATGGACCTGGAGATTATCATATTAAGTGAAGTAAATCAGATAAAAACAAATATCATATGATATCATTATATGTGAAATCTGAAAAATAAGAAAAATAAACTTGTTTACAAAACAGAAACAGAATCACAGACATACAAAATAAACACAGTTACCAAAGGGGAAGGAGGAAGATGGACAAATTGAGAATACAGGATTAACAAACTATTATGTATAAAATAAACAAGAATTTAGAGCACAGAGAACTATATCCAATATCTTACATGGGGCTGGCCAAAACGTTCGTTTGGATTTGGTGGCTCACTTGGAGAAGAATCCATCTGCAATGTAGAAGACTGCCTGCAATGCAGCAGACCAGGGTTTGATTCATGGGTCAGGAAGATTCCCCTGGAGAAGGAAACGGCAAACCACTCCCAGTATTCTTGGCTGGGAAATCCCATGGACAGAGGAGTCTGGCAGGCTACAGTCCGTAGGGTTGCAAGAGCCAGACATGACTTAGCAACTAAACCACCACATAGCATCCAAATGAACTTTTTAGCTAACCCATAATAAACTATAATTCATATGTATATGTCACACACACACACACACACACACACACACACACACACACACACACATATAATCAAATCACATTTTTTATACCTGAGACCAACACAATATTATAAATCAAATATACTTCAATACTTAAAGTGTAAGGTAGTCTTTATACTTAAAAGTCAAGAAAAATTTTAAAGAAGAGAGGGAAAGGGGTATGAAAGTCAGAGCAGAGAAGAGTCCACAACACAGGAGTTAAAGAAGAAATTGTTCAGATTTTCTGTGGCATTCACGGTTTACCTACTATTCTTGGAAAGCTTTGGCTCTCTCTGTAAAAATATCTTAGGAGCCGTCCTCTATTACCCATAATGCCTTGCTCTCTTTATTTTGTTGCCCTTGTTAACTTTTCTCTTTCACGCCTAGCTGCTTCTATCTTTCAGCAGCTCAAGAGCAAGGCAAATCAAGTCAGCATATTAAGGACACTCGGAATTGTAGGAAGCAGAGAGTGGAGAGGAAAGGGTTGTCCTTGCCCTCTCCTTTCATCAGACATCAGACATCCTGGTTTATCAACAGACGGTGATGGCTCTTTCAAAACCGAAGAAGTGTCCAAATTCATGTTAATCTTTGGTTACAAAGTCTTCCCCTTCAAAGGTCAGCAGAAAGCAAAGATCAAAACCAAAAACACTCTATTTTTATAGTGAGCCCCCTGCCCAAGGTAGAAATTCTCTAATGATGGCCAGAAGCAATGACTCCTCTACTGGCCTTGGTATTTACAGACTGTGAGGGCACCCGGGGCTGGGCCAGCTCCTTGCAGACAGAAAGGTGATTTTGAGGCTCACTGCTCTCTGCAACCCTTCCTCACCAGTTCATTGGTCAGACAGCACCTGCACTAAATATTTTTATGCCAAGGCCATGAAAATCCAGGGAGTGCAGCCGTCCTCAAAATTTCTCATTTCTTACCTGCCATGGCAAGGTCACGAGGTGGCTGCACAAATGGCTATGGGGGAGATCGCATATGGTGGGGCAGGCAGAAAACAGGAAAGGGATTAGATTCAAAGGGCATGGAGGCCCTTGCAGAGACTTCCTTCCAACTAAGGCAATTCACAGAGGTCCTTCAGCTTAGGTCAAGTGAATGGGCTTCACTGCAAAAATTCTGAAAGGCTTCTCCTTATTCACCCTTGGTTCTACCTCCTGTTTTAAGAGTGTGTAAACCTGTGGTTTTATCCCTCAGCTTCAGAAGGACTAGGCTAATGTTTAGTGCTCTTTCCTCATAATGCAATGCTATCCGCTCCACGCTTGTCAGCCCTGTAAACCTCTAATCTCTAGGAATCTGTTTCTTCTTGAAGGTGCAAATGATCTCTGCCCACCTCAAGAAGCCAGCCAGTATCAACATCAAAAGGAAATAATGAACAGGGAGGTGCTTTCCAAACTAACACAAAAAGCAAATGTATGTGATGATTATTGATTCTGCATTTCACAATGTGATGAGTATTGATTCTATATATCACATTTTTCTTTTCCTAGAATTTTTCAGAGGCCAAACTGGATGCTGCTGGTATCAGCCTGGGGCCCCATCCAACTGTTAATTTATACAAATGAGTCCCAGGCCCTACCATGAAAGTGACTTGATGAAAAAGTTCTCTGTATGTAGGGTTCCTGAGGGGAAGTGCTACTTCAAAGGACAAATTTCACTGCAGGAAGAGGAAAGCCACAATACCCCTAAGAAATCAGTTACAGCAAATTCTTGCTCCTAGTCAACTGATGGAGGATTTTCTCATGCTTTTTAAGATTGCCTGTTTCTCTAATATTCAAGCCCTTTTTTCCATTTGCCTTTCGAAACATTTTTCTCCTAATGCTCTTTTTTTTTTTTTCCAGATTCACATTTTTCAGCTTTACATTTTAAGTTCCTCATTCTATTCTCCATCCTTAATCCATTTTTCTTTTACATATTTAACTTTTCATCTCCTGGACTTTAGCCTTTTATCTTAATTTTTTATTTTCTCAACTTTCATGTGTTTAACCTTTTATCTCATTGGCTTCTTGCTCTTTATCTTCTATTTTACATTTCACCTATTTTATCTTATTATTTTTAACTTTCAATCTTTTAATTTTATCGGAATTTGAATTTTTTATTTTTAACTCTCTCTTGATTGTTTTTATTTTCTCGCTTACCTTACTCTCAGTATTTCAGTTTGAATTTGCATTGAACCATCTACCATAGAGTCATTGCTTTTAAAGAGCAAAAAAAGTAAAAGTCTTTCTTCTTTAAGATTTATTCTTATTCTTAAGTTTACTTTTATAATGACTGGCCAGCAGGATGGCTGAAGGTGAGGTGGCATAAATGAGAATCTGAACCTATGATTTCCTTTGAGCTCTTTTTCATGGCACCCTTAGAGGTGTTTCACTTGTTGGGCTGAGTTGCTCACACAACTTACACCAGAGAATCAAGAGACCTTGAGGCTGAGCCTTCTCTTTTCATGTTGGTTGCTGTTCAGTCTCTCAGTTGTGTCCAACTCTTTACAGCCCCACAGACTGCAGCACACCAGCCATCCCTGTTCTTCACTATCACCCAGAGTTTGCTCAAACTCATGTCCATGGAGTCGGTGATGCCATCCAACCATCTCATCCTCTCTCGCCCCCTTCTCCTCTTGCCTTCAATCTTTCTCAGCATCAGGTTCTTCTCCTATGAGTCGGTTCTTTGCATCAGGTGGCCAAAGTATTGGAGCTTCAGCGTCAGTCCTTCCAATGAATACTCAGGGCTGATTTCCTTTAGGATTGACTGGTTCGACCTCCTTGGTGTCCAAGGGACTCTCAAGATTCTTCTCAGTCACCACAATTCAAAAGCATTAGTTCTCTGGTGCTCAGCCTTCTTTATGGTCCAACTCTCACATCCATACGTGACTACTGGAGAAAGCATAGCTTGACTATATGGGCCTTTGTAGGCAAACAGATGTCTTTGTTTTCAAATATGCTCTAGGCTTGTTATAGCTTTGCTTCCAAGGAGCAAGTGTCTTAATTTGATGACTGCAGTCAGCATCCACAGTGATTTTGGAGCCCAAGAAAACGAAACCTGCCACTGTTCCATTTTCTCCCCCATCTATTTGCCATGAAGTGATGGGACCAGATACCATGACCTTAGTTTTAAAATGTGTACCTTTGATTTAGCCAAGTGATCTTGTTTCCACCGCTGATCCCACCAATGCCTACATGAGTTTTTGTGTGCTGATAATCCCTGAGAATAAAACTTTATTTCGACTGACCTAAAGTAAGACTCAACCCAGCCCATAACCCTCTAATTTCCCCCATTTCCAGTATTAAGCCCACTTTGGGTCATATGAAAGAGATAGAAAGGGAGCAATGTACTCTGCTGGGAATAGCTGATTTCATGGAACTAAAATGTAGAGCAAACCCAAGAGCTCTATTTGTTTTAAATTTAGAAGACTCCTTAGAGTGTTTATTATCTCTCTCAGATGATGACTGGTTGACAGGTAAAAGGTAAAGATCTATAGGTGCTGCCTTCTCAGGGAATCTAATATTATTTGTATCTGAAGAGATGAGATTTTAGAACAGTTAATAGTCTGATCTCCTAACTTTAGAATTTATTATTTTGTTGGCTATCAAAGAAAAAATTTATCTCTCTCAACTTTAAAGATCAGATCTGAACCCGATTCAGATCATCTGATAATGGGCCTATATATATACACATATACATGCATGTGTGCATGCTAAGTTGCTTCAGTGTGTCTGACTCTTTGAGACCCTATGGATTGTAGCCCTCTAGGCTCCTCTGTCCATGGGATTCTCCAGGCAAAAATACTGAAGAGGGTTGCCATGCCCTCCTCCAGGGGATCTTCCCGACCCAGCGATCAAATCCCCCTCTCTAGTGCCTCCTGCATTGGCAGGCAAATTCTTTACCACTGGCACCACCTGGAAAGCCCATATACATGTATCTGTGTATATTTAAATAGACTGAATCACTCTGCTGTACACCTGAAACTAACACAGCATTGTAAATCAACTACACTCCAATAATTTTTTTTTTAATGGTGTAGCCACTCAGTAAAACGGTTGAGAAGTTTCTTTAAAAAGCTAAGTATGCAATTACCACAACAGTAAGCAAATTGGACTCCTATGCATTTATCCCAGATAAATGAAGTTACATTCACACCAAATCCTATACAAAAATGTTTACAGTAGGTTTGTTCATAACAGCTGCAAACTGGAAACACCCTATGAATCCTTCAATACTCAACTAGTTACACAAACTGAGATACATCCAGATTGTGGAATATTACTGAACAAGGAAAAAGAATGCACGAGGGCAGTATGAGTGATCCTTGTAGTGATGGAAATGGTTCTGTACATTGATTGGATGAATATCCAAGTTGTGATACTATAATTTAGTTTTGCAAGGTATTTCAGCTGGGAAGAACTGGGTAAAGGGTATGTGCAACTCTCTGCATTATTTTTCATAACTACGTATGATGATCTCAAAAAACTTTTTAAATAAAAAAAGTAAAACTGCATTCAGTGGTGAATACAATTTAGTGGTATTAGAGATACATAAGTTACACGTTTAAAATGTTTCTATGCTGGAGTGTGGTGACCCAGTTCACCTTGATGGATGGGGCCCTGGCCTGACTGACATTTCCCATTCTGGAGCCCAGGCCCGTGGTAATGGCTGAAGCATACAAATACCAGGGGAGAAATTTCAGGCCACTTGCAACCTCAGTTTGGAACTGGCCCTGTCACTTTTTCTTCATTCTACCAACCAAAGCAAGTTACACTGTCAAACCCAGAGTCAAAAGCTGAGAAAGTACACTTCACTTCTTAGTGAAAGGAACCATCAAATAAGATGGCATAGGGTGTGTCTAGAGGAAGGGATTCATTAATTCAGTTGTCCAGTATAGTAACAAGAGTGAAGGCAGAGAAGGCAGGCACAGATTTTGCTATGCTGTGCTCAGTAGCTCAGTTGCGTCTGACTCTTTGGGACCCCATGGACTGTAGCCCTCTAGGCTCCTCTGTCCATGCGGATTCTCCAGGCGAGAATACTGGAATGGGTTACCCTGCCTTCCTCCAGGGGATCTTCCCATCCCAGGGATTGAACCCAGGTCTTCCACATTGTGGGCGGATTTTTTACCATCTGAGCCACCAGAGAAGCCCAAGAATACTGGAGTGGGCTGCTAGCTCCTTCTCCAGGGGATCTTCCTGACCCAGGAATTGAACCGGGGTCTCCCGCATTGTGGGCAGATTCTTAACCAGCTGAGCTACCAGGGAAGCCCAGGCACAGATTAAAGTAAGTGAAATGAAGTAGATGCTATTTTCTTATTGTTCCTATTTCCTCAGAAAATTAAGAATCAAGGTCATGAGTTAAGATTGAAGATGTTTTAAGTGCTTGTAGAAACAAAAAGATACCAATGGTCCCAGGAAAGGGGAGAATTCAAGGACCAGAAATATAATACAACTACTGAGCAAAACGTGTTGACAAGTTCCAAGTGAGATCACCCAGCATGGATGTGTGTTTCCTCCTAGGCTCATTCAACTGTGCAGATGCTGCAAATTATTAGTCTGATGGTTGCACTTTGCCAGGTTTGTGATTTTATCAAGCAGTAGAAACAAGTGTTGGCTCAGGTGGTAAAGAATCCTCTTGCTGATGCAGGAGACTTAAGAGACCTGGGTTCAATTCTTGGGTCAGGAAGATCCCCAGGAGAAGGGGATAGCTACCCACTCCAGTATTCTTGCCTAAAAAAATTCCATGGACAGAAGAGCCTGGCAAGCTACAGTCCATGGGGTTGCAAGAGTCGGACATGACTGAGCGACTAACACTTTAACATAAACAAGTGAGCAGAAACAAGTAGAGGGTTGAGGACATCTGCATGATAACATTAGAATACGGGATTTAATCTGGGTAAGGAAGGGACCAATGACATGATAGGAACAGGTTGCTGTGAAAATTTAATAGGTTCAATGGACTGAAGGTCCCAGTAGGATCAAAGAATTGTGAGTCAGGGTGCTTAGATGGAATGGGCTCAAAAGACAGAACATGGAAATCAGAGAAGCTTGAAAACGAGGATATGGAGGAAGTGTGGCTATTGATAAAGTCAAGATATAAGGCATAACTATCTGAGAAAGTGACTGAGGTTGGGTGAAGTTCAAGGTCACTAGAACAGAGGAGATCAGGGTCTGAGACATCAAGGTTGGAAGAGTCAGAACTGAGGCTACTGAAAATTGTCAAAAATCGTCCTGGGACTAGTGGTTGACAGAATAAGCATGAGCTGAAAACAGTCAGGGGATGAAAGCGATGTGTAAGTGACCTCAGCCATGAGGGCTGGAAACTAATAGAGTTTGCACGAGCTTCACAGCTAGTCTTTTACAGCATGTGGAGGACTATGTTCCAAGCAGAGCTGTAGGGGCAAGGAGGACATGAATACACATCTGAGCCCAGGATGAGGAAGTGGGTGAGAGAGAGACAAGCCGCCAGTGGAGAAAGCTGCTGGAGAGAAGCAGTGTTCTCCTCCCTGAGACAGAAAGAACAAGATGGACTCGAGGCATTCAGAGAAGGACAATAATGGAAATAATGGAGATGTAGGTGACGAGGGATTCTGAATTTCAGAGGGCACAGTGGAAAGGTGTCAGGGATTGAGAGAGGGTGGGGGATACATCCAGATTTGGGGATGTTGGGGGGCCAGAGTCTGAAACATTGAAGGTTGGGTTTCTTGGTAGGGCTAGAGGATGACAGCAGACAAGGTCAGAGGGATGAAGGGGTTGATCTATCTCCTAGATGGTTGGAGGGAACTGGAAGTGCTCCAGAAGAGGGGATGGAGCCCCACACAGAGCTGGAGAGGGGGACTTCTCTCCTGCCTATGGCAACATGAGGTCAAGGGAAGGATACTGACAACGGAAGTTGATTCCCTCCTGTCTCCTTTGACCCTGAGGACAAATATGCTGGATTGGAGACCCCTCTCTTAAGTTGTAACTTTGATATAGCTGACTGGAACCCATGTGCACTCACTAGTTAGACTTGAGAGGTTAGAGGAAAGAGACGATTTCGATGTCCTGAGGGAATTTCAAAATCTCTCCAAGTTATGTAGTTAACTAAGGACCTTTAACTCTTCTTGAGAAACAGACAATCCACTAAAGAAAGATTACCAAGAAAGATTACCAAAGATTTCCATAAACATAGGGAAAAAAAGTTTAACATCTCTATATTCAAATACATGCAAATTAAGAATACAAGGAGATAACTGTCAAATTAGCAATGATAAAAATAATTATAACATTTAAAACTAGTGGAGTGAGGTCACAAGAGCAATATGATAGCTATTAGTATAAATTATCATCATGCTTTTCTGGAAAATAGCAACATTCTTTAAAGCCTTAATGAAAGCAAATCTTTTGGTCTGTACTATTACTTCTAAAAATCTATCTGAAAAAAACATATCAGAAGGTTTGACATGTTTATATATAGAAAAGTTTCCTGCTACATAATCTGTAAGAACTAAATTAGAATAACTTTAAATACTAAAATTACAAAATGTTTTAAACTTTATGGTCCATTTCTATGATGGGAATCCATGATAACACTGAATATCATACTCTCAAAGAGATGTTAATGACATGAGAACACACTCATAAAATATTTTGTTAGCAATGTAACAACTTTGTTAACAGGATATAACAAAACCAAGACACCATCTATAATTCATAATTGGTTCTCAACATTGGCAAGAATCACCCCAGGATCACCTGGAGAATTTATTAAAATCACAGATGTTGTAGTCCCACCTTATACCTATTGAATCAGAATCTCTCAAGTTAACTATTAAGTAGGAATAGGGACAATTACAATTTAAAAAACACACAAACTTTTTAAGAGGAACACAACACTTTTATAATCGGGAAGAACTGCAATAAATATTATTAGCATGTAAAACCTCCTTCAGGTCCTTGAAAACAAGACTTCCCCTCCAACTCNACTATTAAGTAGGAATAGGGACAATTACAATTTAAAAAACACACAAACTTTTTAAGAGGAACACAACACTTTTATAATCGGGAAGAACTGCAATAAATATTATTAGCATGTAAAATCTCCTTCAGGTCCTTGAAAACAAGACTTCCCCTCCAACTCAGTACCAACAGACTGCTCATACCCTAAAATCAGGCCTACCCTCAGAACACAGCAGTCAGCAGGAGACTTTTGCTCTAGACAGAGTCAAGTTTAAGAGGTCAGGTCAGTTCAGTCACTCAGTTGTGTCCGACATAACAACACTGCAAAATATTAAGAGAACCTCTAGGATTTTTCTTCTATTTAAATTTTATTATAAATCACCAAAACACAAACCTCAGGTCCAATCACAACATGTGGTAAAGCCTGACTTCATGTGACCAACAGATTTGGGATGAGAATAATGTAAAAGTGCTAGGATCTAGTGGCACAGAGGAGCTGGCTTCCCCAAGCTTCACAAGGCATGCCGAACTTCATAAAGCTAAAGCCACTTTCTGACCAGGTAGGGATGGTGTTTGTTTATGTACATTACTAGAAGAAAACAAACAAACAAAAACATGGAGTTGATTTCCTGCTCCTACACCTGTCCAAATACTGTTCTTCATGGTTGATGGACACACATCCTCATGAATTTACTTACCTTGAACAATTCCACAAACATCCTCTGGTTTGTCAGAATCCATTGTAGAATTTATCAGCTTTATTTGTAAATAAGAATTTTTTGGTTTATTTTTAAATAAGCCAGCTTTTCCCCTCATGAGCTGCCATTAGCTCATTAAGCATTCCATATAAAGCCTTGGCCAATGCTCTTATTGATCACTGAGTTGTTCATTCTAAGGCTGAGCTTCTGCGCAAAGGGGAAGCAAGTTTGACGTACAGTTACACTGCAGTGAACTCCCATGTAATGGTACTATCTATCACCATACATAGAAATCTCCTGGAAGAAGCTAGGCTCTGGCGGTTAATGATCTTTCCATTTCCTTTGTCTCTGTAGACGTCAATTGTTGCCAGGTAAACTGCCGTAGCTCAGTATAAACTCTAGTTACTGAATTATCATTGTTTCTACAAGAACTTTGTCATAATACTAGACAAGCTATGTCAGATCAGCATTAAATTTTCAGCAATTCAAAATGGGGATGTGTGTTTCAACCTCTATTCTTTAACCTCTTCCTTAAAACCGGAAATCACTCTTGGATAAAATGGAAGCATGTCACTTACCACAGAGAAGAAAAAGGTGTGGCCTTCTCTTATATGAAGATTATGAAGATTTTTGGCAGGAGGGATTGGCCTTAACAAACAACTGGCTTTTTGGTCAACTGCTGACATAAGGCTGCAAAATAAATATTACAAAGCCAACTCAATGATCGGTAAAGAATCCACTTGCCAAAGCAGGAGATGTGGGTTCCATCCCCGTGTCAGGAAGATCCCCTGGAGGAGGAAATGACAACCCACTCGAGTATTCTTGCTGGGAGAACCCCAAGGACAGAGGAGTCTGGCAGGCTACAGTCCGTGGGGGTCACAAAGAGTCTGACACCACTGAGTTACTGAGTACACATGCATGCATATGACCTCTAACACTTAAGAGACTGGAAATCATATAGGTATCCCCTGCTTTTGGAAAGGTCACTTTACAGCACTTCGCTTTTACAGAAAACCAGTATTAGTACCTGTTTTCTCTAACTGAAAGAAATCAGAGAAGGATTTGTGCTTTTATGGAAAAAAAGGTGAAAATTGAAAATAATGTTCAGTGTTAGTTTTGCAGTAAGGTGCTATTGAGGCAGCGGGCGCCCCAAGCAGGTAGGGTGGCCCCACAAGCTCCTTCCCCAGAACTATACTCTGCATCCCAGCATCTAGCCACTAATGCTTTGAACCGGTGTCTGTGAGCATCTGGGCTTTATCTCGATTTATTTTGTGTGTCATTAGCAAGAAGTATCCTAAGGTAATTGCTTCTTTTCTTTGCACCATTTGGGCTTATGAAAGATTTCATAGGAACATTCCACCTTCCAGTAGTGGGGAAACCTGTAATTATATTTAGTGAGTGAAATCATTTAGTTATCTGGGCTTCTATTTTCAACCAATTTAGCTTGGAAAGTACATCAGGAAGTTACATCACCCAAGGTAAAGAAACCATGGTGGGGCAGCTTATAATATTTGGGAAGGCCCTGTTTATAAAATAGAATTTTAAAAATAAGTGCAAGTTTTTATTTAGACAAGAAAAAAATCGCAATAAATTACAACTCAAAATTACAAAAGCCTTCAAATTTCACAGATTTTACATGTTTTCAGGCTGTTTCTCGTGCCTCACAAAGTGTCCTGCAAGTCAGGAGCACTGAACCTTAAACCTCATTAGCTTCTTGGTATGTCCACCTGCACCCTTGGAGCTTTCTGGAAAAAAAAATAATTAAAATGATGCAGCATTTGGGTTTGTCTGCTTTAAATAATTTCAGACATTAATGACTGTAGTCATAAGATTTAGAGGCAAATATTCAGTTTATCTGGTGTTTGACTCTGGCCATAGGAAGCCACTTTTTAGAAACAATGCTGGCCTTTTTGCCGAGTGTATTTAGGAGGTCTCTGAAGAAAGAGAGTGGGTTTAAGAGTATGGATGTGTCTTTTCCAGATTCTCGCCTTTTATAAGCTGATGTCAGCCTGAAGCTTACCTTAGCAGTTGAGATAAAGCTCCACTTCACTGTCCTTCAGAATCTTGTCACCAAGTTCCCTGTCCTTAGGCTTATTCACAGCTTGCTTGGTGGAGGCAATGTTCACTGTTTATTCTCTGGAGCAGATAGGTCCAGTCCATTCCTTTCCTAACAACAATCACCTTTAGCCCAAGGAATGGAGATGCTGATTGAATTGGTACCACCTGGGCTTGTTACTAATTAGCATTTATGGTCAAGCACATGGGCCATGCACTCAGCTACTCTTTTCAAATCTCAGTGCTTTCAGATGGAAATATGTTTTCCAGATTTTTTTTTACTATAAGGACATTTATTATTTTTTTAATTGAAGTATAATTGCTTTACATGTTGTGCCAGTTTCTGCTGTGCAACAAAGTGAATCAGCGATATGTAAACGTATATCCCCTCCCTCTTAATCTCCCTCCC
>SJYV01040199.1:41521-88976 GCA_006410875.1 Neotragus pygmaeus
TTTTTTTTTTTTAATTTTTCCTCCTGGGATTCAATTTATACCCTGTCAGCATAACATTGTCTTTTACTTATCAGGAAAAAAGGTAAAGCTTCTTTGAGAGCATCAGTATTAAATAAGATGGTCTTGACTCAGACATAAAACGAGGACGAGTAAATTCCACACCTCTCCCCAGGGCTCAGGACCAAAGTACATGCAGATTTGATGTCCTCTACTCTGGAGAGCCACAGTCCTCAGGGCAGGAGTCAGAAATCCGGGAGTGAAACAGTGGTTGCGGGGAAGTTAACACGATGGCGCAGTCAGACTCTCTCGCCCCATGCTCTCACGCCCTCTCCCCACCAAGTTCTGTAAACAATGACTTTGAACAGTCGTGTAACTGAGATCATGTAGCTGAGCTCACTTATAGCACCGCGCATGCGTGTCCCCTAGATACTCGCTGGGCCACGGGCTACTTTTGTTGTGTAAGTATATACACGCTTCACCTGGAAAGCCCTGGTTAGTAGCTGTATGCGGTTGTGTTGTGTTGTGTTGTTAAGTCTGCTGCTTTGGCTGCTGCACCAGACAAGAGAGAATAAACGCATCTGCAATTCTCACGGATCCTCGCATTTTCTTCCAGCCTCTTAGCTCATGCTTTGTCTGCCATGGGTTCAGTGAACAGTGAGCACAGTGAGACGGAGCAAGACAACTGGCAACACGAACAGAATCGACAAGACCGTGGTCAAACAGCCACGTCAATCAAATGCATAGTTTTATCTACTTGCATCATCTTTAATTCACATAGTAAATATTTGCAGGCACATATTCAACCCATTTTGCACATTACTAAACCGAGTCTTCGAGAGGTTACTTTGTTTTCTCAGGGTCACCCAGCTTGTGAATAAATGCCATTGTCAGGATTGGGTCACTGGGCTCAGATGGTTAAGGATCTGCCCACATTGGGCAAGACCTGGGTTCAGTCTCCGGGTAGGGAAGAGCCCCTGGAGAAGGAAAGGGCCACCCACTCCAGTGTTCTTGCCTGAAGAATACCATGGACAGAGGATCCATGGGTCACAAAAAGTTGGGCACAACTGAGCGACAATGGCACCCCACTCCAGTACTCTTGCCTGGAAAATCCCATGGGCGGAGGAGCCTGGAAGGCTGCAGTCCATGGGGTCCCGAAGAGTGACTTCACTTTCACTTTTCACTTTCATGCATTGGAGAAGGAAATGGCAACCCACTCCAGCGTTCTTGCCTGGAGAACCCCAGGGACGGGGGAGCCTGGTGGGCTGCCATCTATGGGGTCGCACAGAGTTGGACACAACTGAAGCGACTTAGCAGCAGCAGCAGTGACTAACGTTAACTAATTGATTCTAAATTTTCCCCTTGATTCACCAAGCTTCTCAAAGGTCAAGCTTGAGAGAAGGGAACGGTTTTTATCCAAAATCATTTAGCAAGAGCTTTCCTCCTAACACTTGGGTGCTGACCTCATGTAGAAAATTCTGCTAGTATTATGTGACTAGCACCTCAGCCAAAGCATTGTCATGGAAGAAAAAAAAAATGACACAGCACCAGGAAATTGTAATATGTATATAGTAGACACACACACAAAGGCAACAGAGAATCAGGAAAGAAATAGATTAACTCTGCTTTGGATGACTAAGCTTACTCATGAGAAAGCTTTGAATTTAGTTATGCCTTGAAGGAAATCCACATAGATGTGGAGAAGGCGAATAGTATGGCTGAAAAAGAAAAATGAAGCTAAATTCTGAGCAAAAGTGTAGAGCAAAGTCTGGGAGTTCCATGACTCAAATGAATGACAGAGTATGGAAGGGTAAAAGGATACAAATTCCAAAATTCAGAAATTTGTATTTGATTCTGCACACAAAAGGGGCGTTTGAATTTTTCTAAAAAGAAATTTGGTAGCATTGTTTTACAGATAATGAGGATAATCTGGCCCCAGGATGCAGAAGGCAGAATTTTAAAGTCTTTAGGTTCTGGGGTGAGTACATAGAGAGTGACAGAAATGAGAATGTCTGAGGGTAGCGCTGACATATATACACTACCATGTGTAAAAGAGATCGCTAATGGGAAGCTGCTGTAGAGCACAAGGAACCCAACCCAGCGCTCTGTGATGACCTCAGGTGGTGGGTGAGATGTGGGGGTGGGGTGGGNTGGAGAATTCCATGGACAGAGGAGCCTGGCAGGGTTTGCTCTAGTATCCTGAACCGAGTAAGGCAAATATTGTTTTAATTTAATCACTAGCTGGAAAAGAGAAAGAATGTCACTTCACCCTCCATAGACTGCTTTCACTTCTTTGTCTCTCCTTATTCCCTGTTTCTAGTCTCTACAACCAAACACCAGCAAATCCAACACAGATATGAGCAGGACCACCTGACTGCTCTCAGCACAGGCCGGCAGAGTAAAGCAGGATAAGATTAGGCCTGAGATCTCTGTCATCTACCGTCAACACAATCATGTGGGCTTGAGCAATATTTGGGTCAAGGTAATTGTCTGGAGAATCTATTAATTGCACTGGTTAATGGATAATTATCAATTCATACCCATATGCTCTCTCTCTCTCTCTTTTTTTTTTTTTTGGTCCCCTATTGGAAAACATAATACAGCAACAATTTTTCCATTTAATATCCTAATAGACTTGCCTTATCTTGTGTTTCTCTGGGAATTTGTTTAACCAAGACTTCACTGATATGGAGCTGTTGTTTAAATTGAAAAATCGCAATGCCTTCCCCAACAACCTTGATACAAGTCTTATCTGTGCATGAAAGTGACAAAAACATATCTTTTTGTTGAGCCAGTGTGGGGATGAGCTAAGCCTCATCGAGATGTTACTTTAAATCTAGGACTAGGAAGAGAAGGCTTGGTCTTTTTTTGGGGTTTACCTGATTATAAACACAAATGATATGAATGTGTGACTCTGCCACTTCTCTCTGGAACTTATCCGCAGTGTAAAAGGGGAGTGCCCTATATTTTTTTTAGGACAGGTGTGGCTTTCGCGTTTAGGTTTAAGCAGGAAGACGATGATGAAATCTGGAGAATTTTTATGTAGGCTTCATGTCAATGTCTTGTATCAATGACACATTTATAGAAGCATCTCTAATGTATTTTATGAATTCACAGACTCTGTGTCATGGTTGCCAGAATTAAGCAGCAAGGTAATGAAAGAATATATTTGGAAGAGCCATTGAAACTGAGTGGGATCCTGAGGGGCTCCTGGGCACAAAGGCTTTCTGTGCCCACTGTTTTTTCATTATAGAAAATGGACTTCATTCAACCTTCATGACCTTCCCTGAGTTCCAGTGGGCAGGTTCAAACATTTGCTAATTAGAAAAGGGATGGGATGCTGAGACAGAGGAGGGAGGAACTGTCAAGAAACACTTCAAGAAATGTGTAGCCTTGGGACAAGGTCCTGGTCACACACACCTACCCCCCAGGGGTATACATAACAATATCTTTGAGCAGTCTTGCAGCTACTAAAATCCCCACCAGGTGAGAGGAGTTAACTGTATGTGGCCCACAAGCACATTGATCCCAAACCATTTGGAAGCAGAAGGTTGATGATGCCAAGTTCTATTTATTCTACCAACCAATCAGAAGAATGTCTTCAAGTTGATCACACCTTCTTTGAACCATTTCTATAAAACTCCTCACTACCCCCTCTAGATTGGGACACAGTTTTGAGGGCAATAACCTGCTGTGCCCCCTGTGACTGGCAAAGCAATAAAGTTAATCTTTTCTACTTCACCCAAAACTCATATTAGTGAAAATATTAGTTGCTCAGTCATGTCAAACTCTTCGTGACCCCATGGACTGTAGTAGCCGCCCAGGTTCCTCTGTCCATGGAATTCTCCAGGCAAGAACACTGGAGTAGGTTGCCATTTACTTCTCCGATGCATGAAAGTAAAAGTGAAGTCACTCAGTCGTGTCTGACCCTCAGCAACCCCATGCACTGCAGCCATCCAGGCTCCTCGGTCCATGGGATTTTGCAAGCAAGAGTACTGGAGTGGGTAGCCATTCCCTTCTCCAGGGGATCTTCCGAACCTGGGGATCAAACCCAGGTCGGCCGCACTGCAGGCAGATTCTTTACCATCTGAGCCACTAGGGAAGCCCCAAAACTCTTACCTCCTAGATTTAATTCAGTGTTGGGGTACCAAGGCCAGATTCTGCTCCACCATCCTATTCAATTAAACAGAAGTTTTAAGTATTACATTTTTTTATCATCAATAAATGCAACACCTTAAGCCAAAACACATCACACAGATGAATATCATTTCTGAAGGAGAAGCCAATTCCTTCAGTTTAAGAAATGCCTTGATATGTCATAGCATGTTGAATCTCACTCATTTTCCCTTGTCATGGTCTTTATTACATATAATTGGGGAAATAGTAAGGCCAGGACAGTGTGGAGGGAGGGTGGGACCCTGTATGTCACTGTGTGTGTGAGTGCGTGTACCCGCAGATGAAAGAGGAGAGAAGGAGGGATGATATGGGAAGATACTCAGGGTATAAATGGCTAAGTTTCTAGACCATAGGGTACATACAGTTGGATGAGAAAAGCTCCTCAGAGAATTACAGCTGCTTCACAGCAGTGACACTTGCTGATAGATGCACGGGGAGCATACCATTTCCTGATAAATCATTTCACAGAAGCCTATTCCCTAGGTGGGCTAGTAAGAACTGATTACTGGAACTTACAAGAACCAGAGAAAGATCATCCAATATATTTTAGGGTCTCTATCTCTCAGCCTCATAAAAACAAAAAATAATTTTTTTTTTTTTTTTAAGTTTGATCTCTGCAACAGGAGACATAGGGCCAAGTATTGGTTGTTTGCTTCATTCACGTGCAGGGTGAGATGGGCTGGCAATAAATTTATTATTATGAGGTACTCTGAGATGCCTTTAATCTGTTTTTAAAAAAGTACATACACGTATACTATTGTTTCGCAGTATTTCTTTTCAGCACCCAAATCATCCCCAAGAAGGTTGGCTTGCTGGCTTATTTCTATGTACAAGAATGAAATTTATCTGTGTGTAAGAGAATATACTCGCTGACCTTTACATGATATAAAGAAGCACTATGAATCTTAGTTCCTAATCACTCACCCTTCAGCTAGTCCTCGGCCCACAAGGCACTGGTAAAATGCTAGCCATAAGGAAAGAAAATTTTAAGAAGTCAAGTAAGGAAATGACAGTAACCAAAGACACCAGGTGCCTGTCGGCAAAGTTAAAGGATTTCATACACAGCTGTTCATGGTGGCAGCATTAAATGCTTTCATAGCTTCAGAACCTTGTCTTTGCTAAATTTCTTTTTTTTTTTTAATTTTTCCTCCTGGGATTCAATTTATACCCTGTCAGCATAACATTGTCTTTTACTTATCAGGAAAAAAGGTAAAGCTTCTTTGAGAGCATCAGTATTAAATAAGATGGTCTTGACTCAGACATAAAACGAGGACGAGTAAATTCCACACCTCTCCCCAGGGCTCAGGACCAAAGTACATGCAGATTTGATGTCCTCTACTCTGGAGAGCCACAGTCCTCAGGGCAGGAGTCAGAAATCCGGGAGTGAAACAGTGGTTGCGGGGAAGTTAACACGATGGCGCAGTCAGACTCTCTCGCCCCATGCTCTCACGCCCTCTCCCCACCAAGTTCTGTAAACAATGACTTTGAACAGTCGTGTAACTGAGATCATGTAGCTGAGCTCACTTATAGCACCGCGCATGCGTGTCCCCTAGATACTCGCTGGGCCACGGGCTACTTTTGTTGTGTAAGTATATACACGCTTCACCTGGAAAGCCCTGGTTAGTAGCTGTATGCGGTTGTGTTGTGTTGTGTTGTGTTGTTAAGTCTGCTGCTTTGGCTGCTGCACCAGACAAGAGAGAATAAACGCATCTGCAATTCTCACGGATCCTCGCATTTTCTTCCAGCCTCTTAGCTCATGCTTTGTCTGCCACGGGTTCAGTGAACAGTGAGCACAATGAGACGGAGCAAGACAACTGGCAACACGAACAGAATCGACAAGACCGTGGTCAAACAGCCACGTCAATCAAATGCATAGTTTTATCTACTTGCATCATCTTTAATTCACATAGTAAATATTTGCAGGCACATATTCAACCCATTTTGCACATTACTAAACCGAGTCTTCGAGAGGTTACTTTGTTTTCTCAGGGTCACCCAGCTTGTGAATAAATGCCATTGTCAGGATTGGGTCACTGGGCTCAGATGGTTAAGGATCTGCCCACATTGGGCAAGACCTGGGTTCAGTCTCCGGGTAGGGAAGAGCCCCTGGAGAAGGAAAGGGCCACCCACTCCAGTGTTCTTGCCTGAAGAATACCATGGACAGAGGATCCATGGGTCACAAAAAGTTGGGCACAACTGAGCGACAATGGCACCCCACTCCAGTACTCTTGCCTGGAAAATCCCATGGGCGGAGGAGCCTGGAAGGCTGCAGTCCATGGGGTCCCGAAGAGTGACTTCACTTTCACTTTTCACTTTCATGCATTGGAGAAGGAAATGGCAACCCACTCCAGCGTTCTTGCCTGGAGAACCCNAAGAGTCCTTAAAAAACTGGAAATAGAACTGCCATGTGACCCAGCAATCCCACTGCTGAGTATACACACCGAGGAAACCAGAATTGAAATAAACACATGTATCCCAATGTTCATCGCAGCACTGTTTATAACAGGCAGGACATGGAAGCAACCTAGATGTCCATCAGCAGCTGAATGGATAAGAAAGCAGTGGTACATATACACAATGGAATATTACTCACCCATTAAAAAGAATACATTTGAATCAGTTCTAATAAGGTGGATGAAACTGGAGACGATTATACAGAGTGAAGTAAGCCAGAAAGAAAAACACCAATGCAGTATACGAACACATATATACGGAGTTTAGAAAAATGGTTACAATAACCCTGTATGCGAGATAGCAAAAGAGACACAGACGTATAGAACAGTCTTTTGAACTCTGTGGGAGAGGGAGAGGGTGGGATGATTTGGGAGAATGGTATTGAAATATGTATAATATTATATATGAAATGAATCTCCAGTCCAGGTTCAATGCATGATACAAGATGCTTGGGGCTGGTGCACTGGGATGACCCAGAGGGATGGGATGGGGATGGAGGTGGGAGGGGGGTTCCGTATAGGGAATACGTGTACACCCGTGGCAGATTCATGTTGATGTATGGCAAAACCGATACAATATTATAGAGTAATTAGCCTTCAATTAAAATAAATAAATTTAAATTAAAAAAGAAAAAGAAACATATTGAATAAAAAACTGCAAAGATATGCAGCCCAGAGAAAATTAACTTCTGTTATTACCTGAAATCGTGTATATAGAGATAGTTTCCACAAATGGGAAAAAATAGACACATATTCAAGTTACCCTAGATATGACACATTTACAAGCAAAATCATTGAGACCACTTGATATAGTAAGTAAACAGTTGTTTATCATCAAAGATATTCCCCTTTCCTTTAGAATTTTTGTATTTTCAAACTCGTACTTCTGTGTTCTTTAGTCACTAAGTCGTGTTTGACTCTGCGACCCCATGGACTGCAGCACATCAGGCTTCCCTGTCCTTCAATATCTCCCAGAGCTTGCTCAAATTCATGTCCATTCAGAGCTTGCTCAAATTCATGTCCATTGAGTCGGTGATGCCATCCAACTATCTCATCTTCTGTCATCCCCTTCTCCTCCTGCCTTCAGTCTTTCCCAGCATCAGGGTGTTTTCCAAGGAGTCAGCTTTTAGCACCAGGTCACCAAAGTATTGGAGCTTCAGCTTCAGCATCAGTCTTTCCAATGAATATTCAGGGTTAATTTCCTTCTGTGGAGATCTTATTTTTTCTGTAGGTTTTAAAACCCCTCCAGAATGAGGAAGAAGACGTTAAATCTGCTTTTGCTGCCCACAGGACTACATATGTTGCTGCCACCTAATGTTTCTGGGTTGATATGTTGTTTAAAAAGCACTGGTCTAGACCTAGTCCATTCTTCCCTTGCTACACGCTGACAGCAGTGGTATCAACCTTCCACTTATTAGCATGATTATGTTTCCTTACTTCTGCTGTCTCTGCAGGGGCATAAAGATGTCCCCCCACCCTGCAGTGCCAAATACTCCCACATACTCTCATCCCTACTGCAAGCCACCTGCCAGGGTCATAGGAGCATCCCATATGTCCCCCAGAAGCCTCTCGCTCAGCCAAGAACAACTTCCCATAATCAGACCTCAGACCATTGGCACTTCCAGTGGGATTACTGAGTAGAAAGCTAGAAGACTGATAGTTAAAGTCATGGCTACATTTTAAAATAATATCATTAAATGATGATGCCCTGATCAGAGTAAATTTCTGTGTAGAAAATACTAAAACTAAGTCAACAAGTAAACTTTCCAGGCAGGCAGTTCACGCAATGGAGATACAAAAATCAAACTGGAAGATTGAGATGGCCTGTGTACTTGCTTCCCTCATGGCTCAGATGGTAAAGCATCTGCCTGCAATGCAGAAGACCAAGGTCAATCCCTTCATCGGGAAGATCCCCTGGAGAGGGAAATGGCAGCCTGTTCCAGTACTCTTGCCTGGAAAATCCTGTGGATGGAGGAGCCTGGTAGGCTACAGTCCATGGGGTCACAAAGAGTTGGACACAACTGAGCGACTTCACTTTCACTTTCAAATGGAGGGGGAGAATGAACTTGTTTGGTAACAGAATTGCTGAATCATATAGTAATTCTATATTTAACTTTTTGAGGGATCACCATACTGTTTTCCACACCAGCGACACAATATTCCCAACAGCAATGCATAGAAGTTGCATTTTCTCTACATCTTCCCCAATATTTATTTTCTGCTTTTGGTAATAATCGTCCTAATGTGTGGAAAATGGTATCACACTGTGGTATTGACTTGCATTTTTAAAATAATTACTGATGCTGAGCATCTTTTCAAGTGTCTATTAGTGTCTGTATGCATTTTGATGAAAAAATGTCTATTCAGGTCCTTTTTTCATTTTTCAATTGGGTTGTTGGATTTTTGTTGACTTATAAAGAGTTCTTTAAATATCCTCGATATTAGTCCTTTATGAGATTCATGATTTGCAGTTTTGTTTTTAAACCATTCCATGAGTCCATAATGATAACTGTAGCTCTGTAGTAAGTTTCGAAATCAGAAAGTGTGAAACTGCCAACTTTTCTTCTTTTTCAAGATTATTTTGGTTATTTGTGGTCCCTTGAGATGCCATATGAATTTTGTGTGTGTTTGTCACTCAATCATGTCCGACTCTTTGTGACCCCATAGAGTGTAGCCTGCAAGGCTCCTCTGTCCACGGAATTCTCAAGAATACTGGAGTGGATTGCCATTCCCTTCTCCAGATATGAATTTTAGGGTGGATCTTCCTGTTTTCACAGGAAAAAATGTCATTGAGATAACTGATAAAGATTACATTAAATCTGTGATTACTTTGAGTAATATTGACATCTTAACATTACTTAGTCTTCCATTCCATGAACACAAGATGGTTTCACATCTATTTTTGTGTCTTTATTCTCTTTCAGCAGTGTTTTACAGTTTTCAGTGTACAAGTCCTTCACCTTTTCTTTAAGTTTATTCTTGAATACTTTTTATTTCTTGGTGCTATTAAAAAATAGTTAATTTCTTAGTTTCTGTCTTGAATTTTTTATTGTTAGTGTATAGAAAGGCTTGCCAGGTGGTGCTAATGGTAAAGAGCCTGCCTTCCATGAAGGAGACATAAGAGACACAGGTTCAGTCCCTGGATCAGGAAGATCCCCAGGAGGAGAAAATGGCATGGCAACCCACTCCAGTATTCTTGCCTGGGAAACCCTATGGACAGAGAAGCCTGGCAGGCAACAGTCTGTAATATTGCAAAAAGTCGGACACGACTGAAGTGACAGCACGTACAGCATGCATAGAAATGTAAAAAACAGGAATTTTGCATGCTGACTTTTTATCCAGCAACATGGCCAAATTCATTATTCTGACAAGGATGTGTGTGTAATCTTTCTTTAAAAAAATTTTATTGGAATATAGTTGATTTACAGTGTTGTGTTAATTTCTGTTGTACAGGTCATTACAGAATATTGAGTGGAGTTCCCTGTGCTATAAAGTAGGTTCTTATAAGTTATCTGTTTTATGTATGTGTGTAATCTTTAGGGTTTTCTACATATAAGATATTGTCTGCAAACAGAATTTTACATCTTCCTTCCCTATTTCAGTGACTTTTATTCTTTTCCTTGCCTAATTACTCTGGCTGTAACTCTGAATATGTTGTTGTTGAATATAGTTGATAAGAGCAGGCATCCTTGTCCAGTTTCTGATTTTAGAGGAAAAGTTGTGGGTTTATCATATGTGCACCCTTTATTTTTTTCAAGTAGATATTATTTCCCTAGTTGTTTTTATTGTGAAAAGATATTAAATTTTGTCAAATCTCTTTTTTGCATCAATGGAGATGATCATGTGATTTTCCTTAATTCTGTATATGTGATGGATTATATTGGTTGCTTTTCATATGTTGAAACATTCTTGCAATTATGGGGATAAATTCCACTTGGCCATAGTGTATAATTCTTTTAATGTGCTCTTAGCTTTGGCTGGCTAGTTTCCTGTGGATGATTTTTGCATCAATATTCATAAGTGATATTGATCTATAGTTTTGTTTTCCTGTAGTATGTTTATCTGACTTTGAAATCAGGATAGTGTTGGCCTTAAATAGTTTTTTAAATACAGTTTATCTAATTTATTTACAAATTACTTAGTTTATCTATTTAGATGAGGAAACAGTGGAAACAGTGTCAGACCTTATTTTTGGGGGCTCCAAAATTACTGCAGATGGTGATTGCAGCCATGAAATTAAAAGATGCTTACTCCTTGGAAGAAAAGTTATGACCAACCTAGATAGCATATTCAAAAGCAGAGACATTACTTTGCCGACTAAGGTCCATCTAGTCAAGGCTATGGTGTTTCCTGTGGTCATGTATGGATGTGAGAGTTGGACTGTGAAGAAGGCTGAGCACCAAAGAATTGATGCTTTTGAACTGTGGTGTTGGAGAAGACTCTTGAGAGTCCCTTGGACTGCAAGGAGATCCAACCAGTCCATTCTGAAGGGGATCAACCCTGGGATTTCTTTGGAAGGAATGATGCTAAAGCTGAAACTCCAGTACTTTGGCCACCTCANGCTTTTGAACTGCGGTGTTGGAGAAGACACTTGATAGTGCGTTGGACTGCAAGGAGATCCAACCAGTCCATTCTGTAGGACATCAGCCCTGGAATTTCTTAGGAAGGAATGATGCTAAAGCTGCAACTCCAGTACTTTGGCCACCTCATGCGAAGAGTTGACTCACTGGAAAAGACTCTGATGCTGGGAGGGATTGGGGGCAGGAGGAGAAAGGGACGACTGAGGATGCGATGGCTGGATGGCATCATGGACTCAATTGATGTGAGTCTGAGTGAACTCTGGGAGTTGGTGATGAACAGGGAGGCCTGGCGTGCTGCGATTCGTGGGGTCGCAAAGAGTCGGACACGACTGAGCGACTGAACTCAATTGAACCCCATATATTCCAATGCTAATTTTCTGGATTCTGTCATTTTACTCTGGTTATATATAATGTAAACCTTAGGAAAAACTAAGTGAGGAGTATACAGAAACTCTGTCCTAGCTTTGCCATTTCTGTAAGTCTAGTGTTTTGAAAATCATGTTCAAAATATAAAAACATTAGGAAATAATTCTAACAGGGCAAGATAAGAGAGGCTAGTTTATATGAAATATATTCATCTCTAAGAAGAGAGAAGATAATTTGGAGCATGTATTTTATTGAGCACTATATTCATCTGCTTAAGTTGCCATAATGGAATATCACAGATCATGTGGGTTAAACAACAGAAATTTATTTTTCACAGTTCTAGAGGCTTGAAGTCCAATCAAGGTGCCAGCAGGGTTGATCTCTAGTGGGACCTCTTCCTGCCTTGCAGACAGCTGCCTTCTTGCTGTTTCCTCACAGACTGAGAGAGTGAGAAATCTCTGGTATCTTTTCCAATTCTTCAGTTCAGTTCAGTTGCTCAGTTGTGTCCAACTCTTTGCAACCCCGTGGACTGCAGTACACTAGGCTTCCCTGTCCATCACCAACTCTGGAGCTTGATCAAACTCATGTCCATCAAGTCGGTGATGCCATCCAATCATCTCATCCTCTGTCATTCCCTTTTCCTCCTGCCTTCAATCTTTCCCAGCATCAGGGTCTTTT
The DNA here is from genome assembly GCA_006410875.1 of Neotragus pygmaeus. Lineage (NCBI taxonomy): Eukaryota > Metazoa > Chordata > Mammalia > Artiodactyla > Bovidae > Neotragus > Neotragus pygmaeus. Next base: position 53,772 of record SJYV01040199.1, read on the forward strand.
CCAATGAGTCAGTTCTTCACATCAGGTGGCAAAGTATTGGAGTCTCAGCTTTGGCATCAGTCCTTCCAGAGAATATTCAGGACTGATTTCCTTTAGGATGGACTCGTTGGATCTCCTTCCGGTCCAAGGGACTCTCAAGAATCTTCTTCAACACCAGTTCAAAGCATCAATTCTTTGGCTCTCAGCTTTCGTTATGGTTCAACTCTCATATCCATACATGACTACTGGAAAAACCATAGCTTTGACTAGACAGACCTTTGTTGACAAAGTGATGTCTCTACTTTTTAATATGCTATCTAGGTTTGTCATAGTTTTTCTTCCAAGGAGCAAGTGTCTTTTAATTTCATGGCTGCAGTCACCATCTGCAGTAATTTTGGACCCCAAGAAAATAAAGTCTGTTACTGTTTCCATTGTTTCCCCCTCTATTTACCATGAAATGTTGGGACTGGATGCCATGATTTTAGTTCTTTGAATGCTGGGTTTTAAGCCAGCTTTTTCACTCTCTTCTTTTACTTTCATCAAGAGTCTCTTTAGTTCCTCTTTGCTTTTTGCCATAAGGGTGGTGTCATCTGGATATCTGAGGTTACTGATATTTCTCCCTGTAATCTTGATTCCAGCTTGTGCTTCATCCAGTCTGGCATTCTGCATGATGTACTCTGCATATAAGTTAAATAAGCAGGGTGACAATATACAGCCTTGATGTACTCCTTTCCCAATTCTTACAAAACTCCTTCCTATTCTTACAAGGACTCCAGTCTTCTGGGAGTAGGGCCCTACCCTATGACTTCATTTAACCTTAATTAATTCCTTAAAAATTCTACCTCCAAAATCATAGTAGGTTTCAATGTATGCTCTTTGGGGGAACAAGATTCAGTCCACAACAAGGACCAAATAGAAGCATAACCTTCATAAGTAAAAAAAGACAGTGCATATGTTGATGGCAGTTTTCTATGATGAAGGGAGATAACAAGAAGGAAGATGAGAAAACAAGAGATTAGTTCAGTGTAAGATGAAATGCTGGAAAAAATAATTTCTTCTGGATGAATACATACAGAATAGGGCAAGCAGTACCCACAATTTGATTCTCACATAAATTATATAGTTAATGGCACAAGAGAGAATATGGAGTGTGTGATTCTGTGTGTGTGTGTGTGTATAAGGCATAAAGACACGCTGATTTCACATCATACTGCCCAGATTTTCATGTAACCTCTGAAAGCAAGAAGAAAAATGGTACTTAGTAGCAGAAGTAGCTCCATTAACTCATACTAGCTGAATCTCAGTTATATTCAATCTGACATAAAACTCCATGAAACAGACAAGAATGACATTTAAATGCAAAGAACTGACAGACCTACCTTCCCCCCCTCCACTCCAAATAATAATGTACAGCCACATTCTCCAGCCAATTCCACTTCCTCAGTACCTTGTTTGACATTTTCTTGCAATGAATGGAACCCCTACCAGCATCATTAGCTGTGTAGGATTTTCTCCCGGGAATGGGCAAAGCAGCTGCCAATTCTAACCAGCCAGGATAGAAGGGAAAAATAAAGAAACAAAAGGCAGAATAAAATAAAGTGAATCCCTGCAGTAAATTTGAGAGCTTTTGTTTGCAGAAGTAAGAGAAGAAGCAAATGTTATAGCGTTTGGATATCTCAGTGAAAGTAAACCAAACACTGGCGTGTGTTGATTTGCAGTCCAACAAAACCAGAGACTACACTAAATCAAAGGATAAAATAAGCACAAAAACAGCACTAACCTCCATGACATAGACATCTATAGAGTTTTACATGTATGGTTTGGTTAGCTTGTCATCATTTTTTCTTATCGTTTAGTTGCTAAGTTGTGTTCAACTCTTCTGCGACCCCATGGAGTATAATCCACCAGGCTCCTCTGTCTATGGGATTTACCAGAATACTGGAGTGGGTTGCCATTTCCTTCTTCAGGGTAATCTTCCCAACTCAGGGACTGAACCTGCATCTCCTGCATTGGCAGGCAGATTCTTTACCACTGAGCCACCAGGGAAGCTGTAATCATTCAGGGAAGAATTATTGACTATAAATTTTCCAGGGATTTTGCTCACTAGAGTGATTTTTGTAGCTTTCTTTCAAGCCCATACTTCCACCAGAAGGTGAGGCAGAGGGCTCTTACATGAATAAAGTGAGAAATTACTAAAATACATAGAAGTGTCTTTTGTTCCAATAAGGTGACTCTGGAGGGGTTCCCAGGGAAGAGCTCATCACAAAAAATATCAAGCCATGATCAGAAGCGTGGAATTTTGGGCCCTATCTCCCATTCTCCAGAAAGTAGAGAGGGGCTGGAAGTGTACTTAATGATCAATTGTGATTACATGATGATGCCTCTATAAAGGATGGGGCTAGAAGAGCTTTGTTGCTGAACACATGGTGGGGGTCAGGGGTAGGACACCCAGAAAGCACAGAAGCACTGGGCTCCTTGCTACATACCTGTCCTATGCATCTCTTACATCTTATCCTTTATCGTATATTTTTATAATTAACTAGCAAACAATAAGTAAACTGTTTTCCTGAGTTCTATGAGAAAGTGAAAAAAAGTGAAGTGTTAGACACTCAGCCATGTCTGACTCTTTGTGACCCCATGAACTATAGCCCACCAGGCTCCTCTGTCCATGGGATTCTCCAGGCAAGAATACTGGTGTGGGTTGCCATTTCCTCCTCCAGGGGATCTTACCGTCCCAGGGACTGAACCTGCGTCTCCTGCATCGGCCGGCAGGTTCTTTGCCACTGAGCCACCAGGGCAGCCTCATGTACAATGTTTTGGATTGTGGTAAATAGCTAAAGTCATGCACATTTGAAGCTGTGGAGCACTGCATTTTTCTGAATCATTCATGATCAATCTTTGGTACTCTTGCTGCTAGTGGCACCGAAGTGGTAGGAAAGAATCAAACAAAAACAGGAAAAAAAAGGAAACTGTGGCTCTTTATAAAATTACCTATGGATTACAATGATGAAAGGTTAGCAGATAAATGGTTATAATAAACTGAGCAAACTCACTAAGGTTGATGAGCGACCCTTCAGATAATTGACAGGCATTCATGAGGGGAGAGGAGAAGGAAGTCTAAAGCTTTGGCAGGGCCTTTTGCTGTGGACGAGGATTTGGTCTTAAGGAGTATCAGGGGACATTCTGTCAGCCTGTACTTCAGAAAAGCAAACGAGACCCATAAAGGATGCTTTAGACTCAGAATTATCATTGTTTTGCTTGCCAAGTTCTCATCAATCTTTGATTAATTGTTAGTCTCCAGAAACCATCAAGTGGTAAAGAGAAGAGGTGAAAGTAAGACAGAACATGGAAACGTTAATAAACAGGAAGGAGCCGAGACGCTTCAAGCTAAGAAAGCGAAAATGAGGAGAGCACCTGTGTCACAGCGATGTGTGGTCTCTGATGGTTCTCCAGCCAAGAGATCATACAACACTGCCCAGAGTGACGTGCACAGCCAGCACCCAGGATTGAAGACCTCGGTCTCTCAGCAGTCTTCGACATAACATACTGAGCTTTAAAATTTTCCGCCTCCTTCATTTCCACCCTTGTCCTGTGTTTCTAACTTCCCATCTATTCAGCTCTTGGGATGCGGTTATCTGGATGAACTCTCCTCCTTCTCCACTCTTGCTTCTGATCTACTGCATAATTCCTCCATTCAGAAATGGCATGTGCTTTTAATAACAGACCCAATGGTTCACAACTCTCTGTCTTTCACCTTCCTTCACAGGAAGTCTGGATTAGGGAATCTTGATGTCAGGACTCTGTCTAATCCCTAGCCCGGACCCTAAAGCCTAAGTCCAAAGGCTTGGAACAATGTAAAGGCAGCCTTCAAGACAAGTTATTTTGACTCTAACTATCCATGTGGGCTTATGTAAGTCACTTAAACTTCATATTTTTTTCTTTTAGAAGTTTTTTAAAATCTATAAATCTTTTATCTTTATGTGTTAGTCGCTCAGTTGTGTCTAACTCTTTGTGACCCCATGGACTATAGCCCACCAGGCTCTTCTGGCCCATGGAATTCTCAAGGCAAGAATACTGGAGTGGATAGCTATTCCCTTCTCCAGGGAATCTTCCTGACCCAGGGATCAGACCCAGGTCTCCCTCTTTGCAGGCAGATTCTTTACCATCTGAGCCATCAGAGAAACCTTTTTATTATCTATAAATCTATCTACAACTTTTGTTTTTATCTATAAAACAGATTATCAATGCTTCCATATGATAGAGATACTCCTCTGGTCCATGAGGGAGTGTATTAAAAGCTGTGAAGACTGTGGAAATCCAATGTACTGGAGAAAAGTGGCTAAATTCTCAAGACCACCAGGTATTTGCTCTCCTTCTTTCATGGGAGAATATACTTGTAGGACCTGATCCAGTACCCCAAGCACCAAATATCTCTTCATGGCCTCCACCTGGACTACAGGCATCTCAGTGCTCCCTGGGAGGGTGCGATATGGAGGGACCATAGCCATTCTCAGGGAGTTAGAAGCCTGAGTGCCAGGGTTGAAATATGTCTTCATGAAGCTTGAACAGACATATATCCATCTCATCTCTTCCCTCCAAGATGGTGGGTTACAACGTAAGACAAAGACAGAACGAGGTATGTAACAGTTAAAAATACCCAGGAGGAAGTCAGAGGTTGGGCACTGGAGAGACCACCTGGAGACATCTTTTAAGATACAGGAAGTACAGAAGAACAATGCAGTGTTTCAGAGCAGAGCCCCAAGGTTCCCTATCAGAGAAAGGAACTTTTGAGGTGAGCTTTCTAAGACAGTAAGTGTGATTCCTAGTAACTGTTTTCAATTTGCCTTCATGGACTTTGGTCTCTGGTGACTATGGTATGAAGATCACATTCAGGAAAACAGAATCACATTGGTAAGAGAAGTCTATTTGGGGTGGGGGGAGAACCCCCAAACTTATCAAATGATGGTGGCAAATGTCACAGAATCTTTGATAAACACAAAAATGAAAATGTAGCTGGCACTATCATAATTCCATATAACTTTCCATAATGTATGCAACAAAGTAATAATAGCATATCTTGGTGCAATGAAATCTTGTTAAATTGATGTAGTTTTATTCAAAACAGCATGAATTTGAAGTAGCTATTTCTCCCTAGTTGACTCAAACATCTTACTGCTCTTAAATAAAATATCAGATAATATATACTTAAAGTTCTTCTTTTCATAGCTCCCTTAATATAGAATTAACAAGGTGTTACTCAATTATTTAGAGTTTTCTGGTAAAGGGCCCATAAAGCTTTCACAAAAATAATGGGAAACATGTCCATAATTCTCATCTGGCATGTGATAAAACTCAAATTCGGAAAGTTGCAGGAACTTTTTCAGCCAGCAGGGCTAGTCTTTCAGACCATGAATCTAACTACTGTGAGAGTAGTCAGGATGATGCTGAGATCTGGAGTGAGTCGTGGTGAATGTGTGAGCTGGAGCGTGGGGAAGGTGGAACCACAGCCAAGCTGCCAGAAGGAATCCAGTGTTCAGAAAACATGGTGTCAAGGAAATCTGATCTGGGCAAATGACTGCCTTAGAGAGAAACGGCAAGACCAAGACATGTCCCAAAAGGAGCAAGGAGGTACAGCCGCAGAGAACACAGGAGTGGTCTGCAGGCAAGGTGTGGTGCTGTGGGATGCTGCAATCCTGCCTTTGGACTTAGATGTGCATTAATTTTTGGTGTCTGCCACTTTCAAGCTGTGGGACTCTATGGCATTTCCAAGCCCCATTTCCTTTATTTGTAAAATGGAATGTCAATCTAAAATTTATGCCAGAGACCTGAAGTGAGCCCAGGTGGCTCAGTGGTAGAGAAACCACCTGCCAATGCAGGGATGAAGGGTACATGGGTTCGATCCCTGGGTCAGGAAGCTTCCCCAGAGGAGGAAATCACAACCCACTCTAGTATTCTCGTCTGAAAAATCCCATGGGTAGAGGAGCCTGGTGGGCTATGGTTCATGGGGTTGCCAAGAGTTGAACACAACTGAGCAATTGAGGATGCATGCATGCTGAAGTGAGAGGACCAGAGAAACCAAGTTCAAAGATTCTGATATGTATAGGATTGCTGGGGGGACCACGTGAGCAAAGTTACGTGAAAGTGTTCTGTAAACGCTTAAGGAAATACACGAGTATTACTCATTCTTTTATGTATGCCAAATGAAATGAAAAATGTGTTTTTTCAAATTAAAAAGAAATAAAAGTTTAAAAGTTCTATATGTTGAAAGAGTTAGTCATACTACTAAAAATGTTAAAAAATGATGTGGGAAATTTTTCTGCTGTGTTGATATATATGTATGTGCATCTGTATTCCTATTAGAATTATAGTGTACAGTAGACAGTCCTAAAACTACCTTTTTCTTCTTATCTAACAGCACTTTTCCATATTCTTGAATATTTCATTTTTAAATAAGAGAAAGGAAGATAATGCTGACTTAACCCCAATAAAATGAATTAGTGAGTGAGTGAAAGTTGCTTAGTCGTGTCTGACTCTTTGTGACTCCATGGACTGTAGCCCACCAGGCTCTTCTCTGTCTATGGGATCTCCAGGCAAGAATACTAGAGTGGGTTGACATTCCCTTCTCCAAAATGAATCAGAGGGGACTTTTATAAGAAAAATATTTTTATAGACATTTGTTGGCAAGTAGTTACTACTAGTGACTGCAATTTTTGTTGCTTCAGCCAGAGATTATGAATAAAAGGTTGAAAAAAATATATTCAAAGCAAAAGTCATATGGGAATGAAAAAATCTGCAGGGAGAAAAAACAAAACAAAATTGGCCATATAGTAAAGGTTACAGAGTAGTATTGAGGATTTAAAATATATCAGACACTGAGATCTAGATTATCTAGACTTTACTGTGAAAATAAAAATATAAACAAAGCCCTATTAACAAAGAGGAAAGCTAATTCTGTAACACAGTGAGTAGTTGAAGAATGTAGACACCAAACCTTTAGTAAAATTTAGAGCCCTCATCATCAGCCCTTTTTAAAATAAGTAACTCCAGATTATCCTAGAAACATACATCCAACAAACGATCTGAGTTGTGTGTAAAACTCTTTATTATTCTGGAGTCTGCTCCAAATAAGAATTTTCATTATAAATGAGTATTTGATTCAAACTACAATGTCCCTTTCACTTTATTGCTTCAAAAATGCAATTCCTCTAAATTCCATTCTACTAAAGATAAGTGACAAGGGTATATTTTATAGCAGAGTAACATAGCCATTATTTTATAATAACTTTAAGTGGAATATAATCTATAGAAAACATTACATCTCTATGTTGTACACCTGAAACAAATGTAATATTGTAAACCAAGTATACTTCAATTAAAAAAATACTGTCCCATATTCTCTTCTGGTCACTGGCACTGGAGTGCAGTACACGCCCCAGGTACACCCCTGTTTCTTGGCCAAGCAAGTTGGTTATATGCTATTTAATCATGATCCTGTTCTCTATTGCCCCATAACCATTTTGAAATTAGTGGTGTAAAAGAACAATGGGGCTTTGTGCTTCTTACAGGTCTGAAACTGTAGCGCATTGTGCGCTGACTCACCTCTGCTTCTGGGGCCTCGGACGGGCTCACCCAATGGCTAGAGGCCCAAAGAGCTGCGCTGAGGCTTCTCTCTCCTCCTGTGTGGTGGCATGGCTTTCTATGTGGGACCTTTAGCGTGGTGGCCAAGAGTTAGCTTTCTTGCAGGCAGCTTCGGGGTCCAAGACGGAATGTTCCCAGAGGCCTGGATCAAAACTGCAGGGCTTTTTCCTGGCCTAATTTCAGAAGAACTGGAATAATTATTGATCAGGCAAGTCAATAAGACCACCCCAGACGCAGTGGGAGGGGGTTAGATTCTGGCTGTCAGTGGGAGGAGAAGCAAAGTCTGGGAGACCATCTTTAATCTACCACATGTTCTCCTGTTTAAAAAAAAAAAAAAACAAGAAAACCCTCTTTCAAAGAATTATTTGAAAGAACTGGAGAGAAAGAAGAGACTGTGAGAATTCATCCTAATTTTGTGGCTGATGTAAAGAGAAAAGGCTGACTTACGGGACCTTTTCTCCAGTTTGCCCTTTTGCTGCTTTGACTCTAATACAGACAACTCGTTCTCAGTTCCTCAAAATACTGGCATCTGGGGCCCACTCATTTACACATTCAGGGACTTACACTCCCACTATCTTGCATTTTTCATCTTACTTAAAAAAATAAGCAAGCTGCCTTAGAGTTCATAAAAATGTCAGAATTATTGGATGTTTTAGGTTTTAGAGTCTTCATTTAAATTTTTCCTTTCAGTAGGCCATAACTAATAGTGTCCCTATAGGTTGAAACTGAGAGAAGAATTTTTGTTATTGCTTTAATATCATCAGGTGAAATGTGCATAGGAAAATTATTTCACATCTATTCAAATTGCCACTAAACATCAGTGATATTGTGGCAGGCGAGGAGCAAAATAAACTGAATGAAAGGATGATGGATTTAATAAAAAAACAGAAATTGAGAAGTACATTGCTTACAGATTACAGAACAAGTAGTGGAAGAATGAAAAATTAGAAGTGTGAATTAGTCTCAGTAATGTCTCTACGCTTGGAGAAGCAGTACTTGAGCTGAGGGAAAAACAGGCGTGAATGACCACTTTGCATGATGTTAATTTCAACACTCTTGAATCATGGCCTCATTTATCAACATCTGTTGCTGGTTGGGTATAACTCATAAACCTTCCCTCAGTTGTGAATCAAAACTCTCTTCACCATTAAGGTCCCTAAGGCCCTATAATCTCATCCAGTTTCCAAGGTTTCCAAGACCATAAGACCCTCCTATTGGAGAGGTAGTAATAGAGAATAAGCTCACTTCATCAGAGTGAGAATTCATCAGAGCTGGAATGAGAACATAGATCAGGAAAATACTCTCATTTACATTTGAGACACTGAAATGATTCTCTATATACATCCCTTTCTGGATATTGCCTACACCCTGTGTTATTCAAGGGCCCTAACTTCAATAGTGGCACATTCTTATTCAGTCTTTTTCTGATAACTTGACATTATTCAGGCGCTTTTACTCTTCAGTTTTCAACAGGTCATTATTTAAAGCTGTGGAGTTGTCCTAAAGAAGCAGGGCTGTGTAATTCTACCTGTGAACTACAAGTCCTGTGATACACACTATTTCCCAGGTACTGTTCAAAGCACTTTATATATAATAATATCTTTTATCCTTTCAGTTCAGTTCAGTTGCTCAGTCATGTCCAGCTCTTCGTGACCCCATGGACTGCAGCACACCAGGCTTCCCTGTCCACCACCAACTCCCAGAGCTTACTCAAACTCATGTCCATCAAGTCAGTGATGCCATCCAACCATCTCATCCTCTGTCATCCCCTTCTCCTCCTGCCTTCAATCTTTCCCAGCATCAGGGTCTTTTCCAATGAGTCAGTTATTCGCATCAGGTGGCCAAAGTATTGGAGTCTCACCTTCAGATCAGTTCTTTCAATGAATATTCAGGACTGATTTCCTTTAGGATGGACTTGTTGGATCTCCTTGCAGTCCAAGGGACCCTCAAGAGTCTTCTCTGACACCACAGTTCAAAAGCATCTTCGGCACTCAGCTTACTTTGTAGTTCAACTCTCATATCCATTTGCCAACAATGTTCTGTCTAGTCAAAGCTATGTTTTTTTTTTTTTTTTTTTCCCCAGTAGTCATGTGTGAATGTGAGAGTTGGACTATAAAGAAAGCTAAGCACTGAAGAATTGATGCTTTTGAACTCTGGTGTTGGAGAAGAGTCTTGAGAGTCCCCTGGACTGCAAGGAGATCCAACCAGTCCATCCTAAAGGAGATCCGCCCTGGGCGTTCTTTAGAAAGAGTGATGCTAAAGCTGAAACTCCAGTACTTCGGCCACCAGATACAAAGAACTGACTCATTGGAAAAGACTCTGATGCTGGGAAAGATTGAAGGTAGGAGGAAAAGGGGACAACAGAGGATGAGATGGCTGGATGGCATCACTGACCCAATGGAAGTGAGTTTGAATGAACTCCGGGAGTTGGTGATGGACAGGGAGGCCTGGCATGCTGCGATTCATGGGGTCACAAAGAGCTGGACATGACTGAGCGACTGAACTGAACTTAACTGATTGCATCCTATGTATTTAATATCTTCATCCCCAAATCTCCCAACATTTAAACTATTCAATGTATTACTATTATTAATAACACAAAGTGGATATCCTTGTATGTAAAACTTTATGTACAGTTTGGTTATTTTTAATATTAAGCACTAAATTTGTAGAGAAACTATTAAAAAATGGATAGTGGGACTTCTTGAAATTTTTACATTTTGTCCAATTGTTTTTCATAAAAGTTGTACCTGTTTATGCTCCCACCACAAATCTGAAATATTACTTATAAAAATTTATTCTCCATCCATTTTATGATTGAGAATAGAATTATGTCATTCATTCATTTGATAAACTAAATATTCATTAATGGGTTATTGCATAAATACTGTGTACCCACTGTCTAAATGTCAGGGAATCATATTTGCTTTATTTTGAATTTTCATAGTAAGTAGCCAGGTTTTTCATACATGCATTGATTACTTATCTTCCTTTTTTAGGGAGAAGAAAATTTGTGATTTTTCTTTCTTAATAGAGTAAGAATTAGTGTCTTCTATATGAAACAAACATAACGACTGAATTGAAGTTAACTGTAAGAATATAAAAGAAACACAATTCTGGCTCAGTTAAGCAGTGAAGAGTTGAAATTGGTTTCATTTAAAATTTTTATAAAACACATTTTTGGGGGGTTTTATTCGCTTTTGTTTTGCACATTGTTTGGACGAAGAACCTTACTTTAAAATGATTACTAGAGTATGATTAGCTGAACCTATCTAATAATGGAAACTCTTTACAGAATCCTGAAGAGAAGTTCTTCTCATGGAAAACTTTGGTCTTTTTGCTTCAGCAGTGTTTTACCAGTCGTTGTAGCTCGGTCAGTGAAGAATTTGCCTGCAATGCAGGAGACCTGGGTTCAGGAAGACCCCACAGAGGAGGAAATGGCAACCCACTCCAGTATTCTTGCCTGGAGAATCTTATGGACAGAGGAGCCTGGCAGGCTACACTCCATGGAGTCGTAAGAGTCGGATATGACTTAGTGACTAAACCACCATCCACACCAGTCAAGGAAATCTTATTTTGGGGCATCCTGCCTTTGGAATCTGTACTTTTTTCACCTTTAAATATAACTCATACATGTACTGCTTGATATATATTAATGTTTATCACATGCCTTTTTTCCCCCTAACTTACATAGACTATTTTGGAAAAATGACTATCTTATATATATCTTTGTGTTATTATAGTGCTAAGAATAAAATAAGCATTTATAAATTGTTGAATAAATTAATTATTGGGAAAGAAAAGTTAAAAAGAGGCAAGAATAATGTCTAACGATATTAAACAAAATAGATGTCAGATATCATTTTGCTTCATGAAATCAAAACATACAAAGGCTATGTGATGTACTGAATCATTTATCTACTGAATGATAAGAGTTAGGCAGTTTGATATAGGACACAAATCTCCAATGAATAAAGTTCAACGAAGTTCATTGTTATACATGCAAGACTGTAAGAGTCATTTCTACCTTCACAGGTTTTTAAAACCAAATTCATCAGCTTGAAACATTATTAAAGTAAGTTATTGGCATATATCTAATCAAAAAAAGCAAAACTAAATTTAAATTTGATTTCTTCTTCGTCTTGACTTCCCTTTCATATCAAGACAAGTTACCCAAAATCAAAGACTGTGAAACAATGAATATGCTAATATAAGCACTCTGTATATTCACTACTTTATCACAAAGTCATATTTAAGGAAGCATAGATTCTAATCAATGGTATAGCATTACACTACTTTTTGATTATTTTTAAACATAGGTTCTGGTTACATGGGACTATCTAATTTAAAGGTTTATCAAACTTCATGCTTATGATTTATTTGATTTTGTGTCTCATATTAATAAAAATTTTTAATAAAATACTGTATGAAATAAGCTTTTGTATTATTTGGACTTTAGTAAAACAATGAAAATGTAAAATGAAAATTTGCATTTAGTAAAACATTAAAATGTAACACAAGTTTATTTTCATGTTCTTACATATAAAAATATTAAAATGTAAAACAAGCTTTTTCTATTTTCATGTGTTTTTGTTGAGTATAATATCATAGTATAGTGCACCAGTTGTTAAGCATATAATTCAATGAAATTTTCTAAACCAAACACACCCACAGATCAAGCAATAAAATATTCCCAGTACTTCAAAACTTCAGTTCTTGTGTCCCTTTATACTATCCTGACTTGAAGCTCCAAAACATGTTTTTAATCTACTGGCATACACACAAAAAAAACTCTAAATGCATATTATTTTTTATTTGTTCCCTTTGTGAACATTATGTTAGTGATATAATGTTATTTATTTATGTGCAGCCATTTGTGTTCTTCTCCACTGCCATGTAGTACTCCTTTAAATCATTATACCACATGATATATCTATCTATTCTACTTTTGGGAAATATTTGGGCTGTTTCTAAATGTACTCATATGTACATTCTTGTACGTATCTTTTGGTGAGTACACACACACACATACACACATGTCTGTCCCAATATATAAAGGAACTGCTCAGTCAAAAGACCAAAAATTATATAAATTTAAATATAACAGACATGAAAGCATAGTTAGGAATGAAGAAGAATTATTAGGCAATTATAAGATTCAAAATGGTCTCCCCAGAGAACATATTTTCTCAAGTGTGTAGCTCAAACCAGTTGGCAAATATCTACAGCAGCTTATTTTAGCATCATCACTTAGCCTTGGAGGGATATTTACATATCTACCTGTGCAAGACTGTCTCTATTTAAATAGACTCTGAAGTGGGTCCTATGCTCCCGAGGCAAATTAAAAATGAAATCCAGGAAGAATCGACAGGCTGTTCCCCAGAACTCTGAACAGCTCTAATTATATTACAATACATTTAGCTGGTTTAGCACAAGTAAGCTACCTGCCTTTTGAGAACTGAAACCCAAGTAGAATTTCCCCAAAGTGCTCCTCTTGATGTGCTCAGGGAAGCTTCAACATTACTCATTAATGTTGTAGGAACAATTGCAGGTTTTTGTACTACTTTGTTCATTACTGTGTTTGACTTCTGTTTTTACATTCAGTAATATAGACAGTTTCACAGTGCTGGATCCATATTTGAAGTTCTGAGCTTTACAGGTTAAGTCATCCCCATCATCCACACCATCTTTGCAGTCATGCAGTATACAATGTGTGATTCTAGTTCATCAGCCACAAGCTGGGCAAAAACCCTAGTCTGAGAGAAGCATAGAGGTGAGAGGAAGAGAGCACCCAAGTAGGAGAGTAATTTGCTCAGCCTCCACCCCTGCAAACAGGAACTTCTCTGGGAGGCATGATTAACTAGCTCTCCCTAGCCAGCCTGCAGGAAGTCCACACAGTGCCAGTTCTGTGTGACAGCGTGAATGGCAGGAGGGGAAAAGTTTTCCCGACCATCGTATCCTACTTTTTTTATACAAGCATCCTATGTGATTTATGCTGGAAGGAGAGGCATACAAATAAGGTGGTAATAAATGAGCAGCTCTGTCTCAGGCGGTAATGTATTTGCAAAGGTGTCTGTGGGGAGTCAGTAGGGCTGTCATCCTTACTGCCTAATTTGCGTGGCTTCCTATAATCATTTCCATTTATCTGCAATCTAGTTAAAAGCTACTAGCTAGTTTATCCATTTCTACATGGAGATCCATTATAAGAAAGCACTTCTCTTTGTAAAGTAAGATCCATTCTTCCCTATTCCCCAGAGTGAACGATCAAAGGTTAAATTATTTTCTAGACAGGCGCTCTGCACCACTGAACAACTCAATCTGTGCTCTTTCATCTTCCCACCTCTCACACTTTGTGAGATTCTGTGCTAGTTCATTAGCTGTATATAGGCACGTCTCCCCCTTTTCAAGCAGGCTCTGCAGCCCCAGAATGGTCTTGGTTTGGGCTCCCTTCTCAAGACTTATTTTTCTGTTTACATAGAAAATTACAGGTAGGTAAAAAAGATGGTACTTTGTTTTTATTTGCTAACTTAACTATATTTTGCAGTTCTTATTTTTGATGGGAGTAATTAATGGTAGATTTTAGAGGCCACTATGCTAGATGAGAAAGTCAATTCCTAGGCAGGTTGATAAGAAGCCCAGGGTCCCTGAGGAGGAGAGAGGGGTCTGGAATTCTCAAGGAGGAGAAAAGGATAAACTTTTATTTTCTACATTCCTTAGTCTTCAGTTCAGTCACTCAGTCTTGTCTGACTCTTTGTGACCTCATGGACTGCACTACATCAGGCTTCCCTGTCCATCACCAATTCCTGGAGCTTGCTCAAATTCATATCCATTGCTTCAGTGATGCCATCCAACCATCTCATCCACTGTCATCTCCTTCTCCTCTCACCTTCAGTCTTTCCCAGCATCAGGGTCTTTTCCAATAAGTCAGCTCTTCACATCAGGTGGCCAAAGTATTGGAGTTTCAGCTTCAACATCACTCCTTCCAATGAATATTCAGGACTGATTTCCTTTAGGATGGACTGGTTGGATCTCCTTGCAGTCCAAGGGACTCTAAAGAATTTTCTCCAACACCATAATTCAAAAGCATCAGTTCTTTGGCACTCAGCTTTCTTTATGGTCCAACTCTCACATCCATACATGACTATGGAAAAACCATAGCTTTCACAAGATGGACCTTTGCTGGTAAAGTAATGTCTCTGCTTTTTAATACGCTGTCAATGTTGTTCATATAGTTTCTTTCAAAGAGCAAGCGTCTTTTACTTTCATGGCTGCATTTACCATCTGCAGTGATTTTGGAGCCCAAGAAAGTAAAGTCAGCCACTGTTTCCACTGTTTCCCCATCTATTTGCCATGAAGTGATGGGATCAGATGCCATGATCTTAGTTTTATGAATGTTGAGTTTTAAGCCAACTTTTTTTACTATCTTCTTTCATCAAGAGGCTCTTTAGTTCTTCACCGCTTTCTGCCATAAGGGTGGTGTCATCTGCATATCCGAGGATATTGATATTTCTCCCGGCAATCTTGATTCCAGCTTGTGCTTCATCCAGCCNCCTCCAACTCTGATGCCTGGGTTTTTAATTGTTATCTCCTTCTTGGGAGAGGGTCGTAAGCCCTTCTTTGGGGGCACTGAAGGGGTGGCCCACAAGTGCACACCAGAGTCTCATGAATAGCTGGCAGGTGCTAAATGCATTGCACATGGCATTTCAGGAGAGTCTGAGCCCCGGGGAGAGGCCCCTTGCCTGGTGAGGCTGCAGGAAGCACTAATAATGAAATAGGTCCCTCTTGGAAAAATAAGTCGTTGTCAGTGGTGAAAACTGACGAAGCCCAACTCAGCCAGGTGGTCAAGGTCAGGGTCAGCAGAGATGAAGGTGGTGAGTTGTGTTGACAACAGGCATCCTTGATAAGATGGGGAGCCTCACCTCTGTGGCCTTTCTCCCCAAACCCACCACCCAAGTGCAAACTGGAGACAGAGGAAGTTGGACCAGTGACCCGAGGAACACTGCCCCAAAGCCACTGACGTGAAAATATCTGACCAGTCCCGGCGCAGGGGCAGCTACGAGACTCCCGCCCAGCCCTCCTGAACCGCCCAAAGCTTTGCCCAGAGGCAACGAAAGCCTGAGGCGACGCGCCAGCTCAGAGGAGCCCAAGGCGGGGAGGTGAGAGCTACCAGCCCCGTGGGCCCCTCGGGGTCCTGGGACAGAGGAGGACGCTGGGGAGACCTGAGTCAAGTCTGAAGTCTAGTTAGGCATGGCTCTGTGGAGGGAAACAACTCTCCCAGCCACGACCGATTGCTCATTGTCTTTTTTTTTTTGACGGATTGAAGTACAGTTGATGTACAATACTACATGAGCGGGGCTTCCCTGGTGGCTTAATAGTAAAGACCCTGCCTTTTGATGCAGGAGATGTAAGAGACCCGGGTTAGATCCCTGGGTCGGGAAGATCCCCCGCAGGAGGGCATGGCAACCCACTCTGGTGTTCCTGCCTGGAGAATCCCCATGGATGGCGGAGCCTGGTGGGCTGCACGTGGCTGGACACGGCTGAAGCGGCTGAGCGCAGCACAGCATGTTCTGTGAGTCACAGGCGCCCGCAGAGTGACTCGCAGTCTTTGGCAGTTGGACTCCCCTCGTAGTTGTCACCCAGCATCGGCTGTGTCCCTTGCGCTGTGCCTCGCATCCCGCAGCGGCTCTTCCGTGTAATTCTGCAGCACTGAGCCCTCCGCCCTGGTATTCCCCCTGCCTTCCCGCTCCCCACGCTAGCCGCTGGCTTCTTCTCTGCTTCTGAGTCTGCTTCCTTTCTGTTATTTGTTCTTGTTCCGTCACTGAGTTGTGTCTGACTCTTTGTGACCCCCGTGAACTGTAGCACACCAGGCTTCACCGTCCAAACTAAGTCCCAGAGTTTGCTCGTGTCCATTGAGTAGGTGATGCTATCTAAACATTCATCCTCTGTCGTCCCCTTCTCCTCCTGCCTTCAGTCTTTCCCAGCATCAGGGTCTTTTCCAATGAGTTGGTTCTCCACATCAGGTGGAAAGTATTGGAGCTTCAGCTTCAGCATCAGTCCTTCCAATGAGTATTCAGGNCTGTCGTCCCCTTCTCCTCCTGCCTTCAGTCTTTCCCAGCATCAGGGTCTTTTCCAATGAGTTGGTTCTCCACATCAGGTGGAAAGTATTGGAGCTTCAGCTTCAGCATCAGTCCTTCCAATGAGTATTCAGGGTTGACTTCCTTTAGGATGGACTGGTTGGATCTCCATGCTGTCCAGGGGACTTTTATGAGATTTCTCTAGCCCCACAGTTCAAAAACATCCACTCCTCAGTGCTCAAGCTTTTTCATGGTCCAACTCACATCCATACATGACTACTGGGAAAACCATAGCTTTGACTACACAATCCTTTGTCGCCAAAGTGACATTTCTGCTTTTTACCACACTGTCTAGGTTTGTCGTCGTTTCCCTTCCAAGGAACAAGCGTCTTTTAGTTTCACGGCTGAAGTCCTGTCTGCTGTGATTTTTTTGTTGCCGTTACATCCACCAGCTTGTTGTATTTTTAGATTCCGTGTATAAGTGATGTCATGCAGGATTTGTCTTTCTCTGTCTGACTTAACACTCCAAGCCATTCATGTAGTTGCAGGCGGCAACATCTCATTCTTTTTTAAATGGCTGAGCTGTATTCCACTGTGTGTGTGTCTTCTTTATTCGTTCATCTGCTGATGGACACTTCCGTTGCTTCCACATCTTGNAACTCGGGGAGTTGGTGATGGACAGGGAGGCCTGGCGTGCTGCGATTCATGGGGTCGCAAAGAGTCAGACACGACTGAGCAGCTGAACTGAACTGATGAGACCAGATACCATGATTTTAGTTTTCTGAATGTTGATTTTTAAGCCAGCTTTTTCACTCCTCTTTCACTTTCATCAAGAGGCTGTTTAGTTCCTCTTTGCTTTCTGCCATAAGGGTGGTGCTATTTGCATATCTGAGGTTATTGATATTTCTCCCGGAAATCTTGATCTAGCTTGTGCTTCATCCAGTCCAGCATTTCATATGATGTACTCTGCATATAATTTAAATAAGCAAGGTGACTATATATAGCCTTGATGTACTCTTTTCCCAATTTGGAACCAATCACTTGTTCCATGTCTATCTGTCACTTCTTAATCTAAACACAGATTTCTCAGGAGGCAGGTCAGGTGGTCTAGTATTCCCATTTCTTGAAGAATTTTCCACAGTTTGTTGTGATTCACAGAGTCAAAGGCTTTAGCGTAGTTCGTGAAGCAGAAATAGATGTTTTTCTGGAATTCTCTTATTTTTTTCTATGACCTAACGGATGTTGGCGATTAGATCTCTGATTCCTCTGCCTTTTCTAAATCTAGCTTGAACATCTGGAAGTTTTCTGTTCATATACTGTTGAAGCCTAGCTTGGAGGGTTTTGAGCATTACTTTGCTAGTGTGTAAGATGAGTGCAATTGTGTGGTAGCTTAATTTGTTCTGATGGTGGAGTAGAAGGAATGTGCTCATCTTCTCCTGTGAGAAACTGCAACTAACCACTGAACAACCACAGACAGGAGAATGTTGGGTCCCACCACCAAAAGATACCCCACGTCTAAGGGCAAAGGAGAAGCCCCAATAAGATGGTAGGAGGGGTGAAATCACGTTTAGCATTCATCTCATAGGAAGCCCTTCCCAGCTTCCTATGTAATTCCCAGTATTGAATACTCTTCCAGAAAGAGCTCTCTTTCCTGATGGAGAAATCCCACCTTCTTCAAAAGATTATGGTAGCTTGGCAACCTCCCTAGCATCATTGAACTGGTCTTCACCAGCCTTGCACTGGGTTCTCTGGGCATCCCTACCACAGGAGCCCAGGCCTGCTTCCCCAGGATCCCATCCTGTCGACATCATGGAGACTGCCCACTGCTATAAAGGATTTAATTAGCTCTGGCAAATGAAGGGAGGAGGATTAAGGGCTGATTAAAGAGCTTATGGAAAAAAAAATATGATTAGGAGAATAATCCTCTGGAAACCCAAGGCTGCAAGAAACAAATCCTGCCCAGCTGACTGTACTCTGCCAGTCACCACAATGACATACAGCAAGAGGTCATGCTGCAAAGTTGGGGCCCATAAGAGATGTTCCATGTGGAAGCAATTTAAAGGATGGACAGCAACACACGCAATATATCTTTCCTCAAAAAGAAAAATGAAAGTGATTGTTCCCCACCATTTCATGAAGAAAACAAAATAGGAAGTGTTGATGCAATGTGATTTATGCAACACAGTTTTTCTAGGTAATATTTTATTAACACTTATTTACCAAGGTCAGCAACTACTCTGACAAACACCCTGTTTAAAGTTTAAGGTGAGAATCAGAGTTAGTGGAAGTGACCCGGAAGACACGGAGTGGTCTCAGCCCCATTTTTAACACCTCTGTTAAATATTTGATATGGCACTAAGGGGCAAGTGAGCATGCTCATTCCAGGGAGGGAGAAAACTTGCCACTAGAGAAATTTCTCTCTTCCTCAGACTAGATCACAATCCTGAAAACATTAGCTGCCCAGAAACATTCCTTGCCACCTTAAGTTGCCAAAAGTAGAAGGAAGTAGAGGCCAGGGGAGGGCACAACTCCAATCAGCTTTGTGAGACCCCTGGCTGCCTGGGTTTTGCTTTAAGAGACCTCAGTTCAAACCCAATCAGCTGTTATTACACAGGACAGCATCTTGATGAGCTTGTAACCTTATCAACAGTCCTCTGGGGGAGATGTATTGAAGTTATTTGAATATAATTCATCCAGGCAACAAATTGGCCCATCACTCAGCTCACAAATCTCTCTGTTGACCAGGCTGCCAAAAATGGGAAAGGCATTCTCTTCTGTAGAAAGCTTCCTCTAGAACTATGCTAATTGTATGGAAAATCTAGAGTCCTTTGGGAGTAAAATAATAATTGAAAAGTAAAAACAGTTGTAAGTTTTTAAAGTACCATTTTTTTTTTTTTTAACATGTTCTTCCAACAATCCTACAAATTAGGAGTTATTTACATGTTATGAAGAAGACAAACTCTGAGACAGTACAATTTTTAAGTTATACAACCTATCGATGGAGAAAAGTCATGCTCAAATTTAGGTATTTAATTGTTTGAAAAGAGAGACTCTGTCTATTGAACCACATGGTTTCCTTATCTTCTGCTGTGAAAACAAAGTTGCAAACTATATGAAATATAGGAAAGAGACTTCTGGTTTTTATGATGGAAGAGAATTGATTTTATTTTTATTTTTTAACATGGTTTAACAGATGATCTTCTATCTGCTTGACCCTATGTCTTAGAAATTGTCTTAATTTCTGATACAAGGAAACAGCAAATTCCTCTCTGTCACATGTGTCAAATTAGGGTTTTTCAACTATTGTGATATTTTGAGAGCCTGACATACGCTGAATGAGAATAGGGGTGATTATTACCCCACAGAGCAATATGAGACAAATGTTTAGGACAAAGAACAGAATCAAATGCCAGACAGTAATCCTGGCTGGGTCTATTTGAGGGGCAGGACAGAAAGAAAATTCAATATCAGGCAATGACAAGAGCATCCTTATGAAAATTCTAGGATTATCTGTAATATGGTTCTTATATATCTCTAATTAGTTCTTCACTTTCTTTGTTGAAGGTATAAATAAGATGATGGAGTAAAGTAAAATGGTAGTACATTAGGATTCGAATTGCTACAGAAGAATCTAGGTAGCTACCAAACCTAGTCAACAGGAAAGGAGACTTCATTTCTAGCTGAAGATGTGAATAATTGGAGGTATTGCCTGAGCACACAATTAAGGAATAAAATACTAATAAGGAACAGTAATTATCATCATAATCATCACCATTCTTATTCGGAACTTTGACAACATTGATTTACATTGCAGTATAGAACTTAAAAGCCAATTTCTTCATCACTAATTAAATTTTTATTTCAAAAGCACTTTATGTATCTTTCCCCCTTTGTTCTTTCTGTTTTCTACTCCAGAGTCTCCTATTAAAGCTGTGCTGATTGTCAGCTAAGTCTGAGTGCAATGTATGATAGGATTTCCATTCTTGTTTTTTATTTTGGCCATGCTGCTCAGCTTGTAGGGTCCTAGTTCCCTGAACAGGGATTGAACCTGTGTCCTTTGCAGCAAAAGCACAAAGTCCTAAACATTGTATCTCAGGTGACTTCCATTCTGAGTGGTCTGATATCTGTTATGATTGTCTGATACCTTTGCCATATGTTTAGCTAAATATTGCAAATATTTCTCCTTTTCAGTGGGATATTAAACAGTCAACACAGTTACTCCATTCCTCTTCATTTTTTTTTAACCTCAGAATTTTTATTCTTTTTACTCTTATTTTGGCGATCTGAAAGACACTTTGGCTTGATCTTTCTGCACACTAACAAATTCACATATTTTAACATTTGTGACCTGTGAACTTTCTGCTCCTTAGTCCAATTTTTTTATTGTTGCAGTATCATTTCAGAATTTAATTTCCAATAACTCTGATTATTGCTCTTTCATAGCATTTCCATTCTTTCTTTCTCCCTTACTCCCTATCTTTCTCATTTTCCTTTTCTTCCTATTACATTATTTTCTAAGAATTAAAGGTCTACTTAGTTGATATTTAAAGCTTAAATATAATTATGTATGTAAAATATAATGTAATAATTTAAAATGTTTGTGTTAGCTCTATTTCCGTAATAACTTTCTTGTGTGTTCCTTTCTTTATTTTTAAATCTTATTTGTTTATTTTGTCTGTGATGGGTCTTCACTGCTTTGTGTGAGCTTTCTCTAATCATGGCAAGTGAGGGTTGCTCTTTGCTGCAGAGTGCAGGCTTTCATTGTGGTGGCCTCTTCTGTTGTGGTGCACAGGCTCCAGATGCATGGGCTTCAGGAGTTTTGACACAGAGGCTTAGCTGCTCCATAGCATGTGGAATCTTCCTAGATCAGGGATTGAACCTGTGTTTCCTGCATTGGCAGGCAGATTCTTATCCACTGCACCCCTAGGGAAGTCCTCGTGTTGATTTCTAAACTTTATTTTCATAATAATTTTTTCTCAGACTTTTTGAGTGAGGTTCTATGTTTGACCAATTGTTGTCACTAACGAGAATTTCCTCAGCTTTGGAGAAAAATCTGTTTTCCTGGTAATCAACAAGGATTCCAGTTATGCCATCTTTGCCCCTGGCATACTGAAGAACTCTTAATTATTTTGTGGAAGTAAACTTGACCTGTAGTTTTATTCTAAGGGCAAATACTGGCATCTACTTATGTGAAAATGGATCCTTGACACAACCTTTCAACAACAGCTATTAATTACTGTCTGGCTATGGCAAATTGAAATTTTATTCAGTATCTATTCATTTCTGTTTTACCCCATCAGTGGAAGAAGTACACTCACCTGCCCTAATAATGCTGGGTTGGCCATGTCTTTGGCTATTTCAAAGACATGTAGCTCTAGCAGGGACGCCTTGTAAATGTATTTGTGCTATTTGCTTATGCTNTTTCTGTTTTACCCCGTCAGTGGAAGAAGTACACTCACCTGCCCTAATAATGCTGGGTTGGCCATGTCTTTGGCTATTTCAAAGACATGTAGCTCTAGCAGGGACGCCTTGTAAATGTATATGTGCTATTTGCTTATGCTCTTTTACTCCTCCATTCAAGCATGAGAAGAAAATGCTCCAGGCAACTGCTGCTCTTTAGCCTAATCTTGGAAGAAAGGGCATATATAACAGATCTCAACTCCTCTTTCTCCACCCCAAACTCAGCTACCAATATTCTCTCTTCCTACTCAATCAACCAAAGACAGGGGTTCTTCATATTTTGAGTACATTCAAGATATTGCAACATAGAATGTTGGTCATTGAGTTGATCGCTACTGATAGGGTTTTGAGAAGGTTCTATAAGAAAATGATACTAGCTTAGAGGAAAAACAACATACACAAAAAAGAGTTTAACTTCTTTGAAAATAGGAGTGAGTAGAAAGAGAAAATCCATAAATGTTGTCACTTACAGGGCTGAATGATATAATTCCCTTTGACTGAGAAAGATCTAGCGAGATCAAGTTCAACACTGGACCTGGGAGCAAAGAACTAATAAGGGCATGACAGTAGCAGCCGGTCAAAATGACTCTTATAATAGGTTTTAAAGGCATGTTCCACAGACAGCCAAGAAACTCAAAGTCACATCAGAAACTCGGTCATAGTTTGCAAAGAATTGTGGATAAGGACACTTGCATATAGAGCTGATGAAATAAAACAGGTAAGAATAAATCAAACAAACAAGCACACCAAGTTCTGACAAATCCATTTCCAGCCTGAATTAGAGTTATCATGACTCTTTGAGATGTAAAATGACCCTTGCACACTCAAATTTTGGGTAGGCAGAAAGCTGGCTGAGATGCTGTTCAGCCATCCTGGAAATATTTTCTAAGGCCCTTTTCAGATGTGTCCAAGGAGAAAAATGAATAAGAAGAAATTTCCAAGGACAGAGTCAAGAGCTAATGGAGCAGAATGGAATAAGCACTACCAGAGGGTAAGACTGACGTCTAATCAGTGCTCCACCACGTGACGGGGAACCTTGCCAAGTCTGTCCTGCTAGGTTTCAGAATTACTGTAGGTCAGTGACTGCCATGTGCCTCCCATTCTCACCCTTCTGAATACGAATTATTTTGCCGGTACGTTGTTTTCTGTTCCAACATCATATGTTCTGAGATGTGAGAGCGGATAACTAGCATTTTAGGTCAGAGGTCTCTGGATCAGTAAGACCTATATTTGGAACCAATAAGAGGACTATCCTGAGGTCCTGGACTTTAAGCGTGATGGAAAATTCAAGTGGAATTTTGGAGCTTCTGTATTGAGGATAAGGTGAATGCACTTCATATTTTTTTTAATTAATTAATTTATTTATAAATTTAACTTTACAATACTCTATTGGGTTTGCCATACATCGACATGAATCCACCACAGGTGTACACAAGCTCCCAATCCCGAATCCCCCTCCCACCTCCCACCCCACAACGTCTCTCTGGATGTTCCCCGTACACCAGCCCCAGGCATCCTGCATTTTGAATGAAGTGAATATTTGTGACTAAAAGAGAAGACTGTGGTAGATTTTATTATTTAAATACTTAAACTGTCCTCTTGCTAGGCTATGCGGATATGGGAACACTTTCCCAAACACTGATGTGGGGCTTGATCATGTGACTGCCTTTGATAAATGGAATGTGTCCCAGTTCTTAGCACAAGCTTTGGAGGCATCACAAGTTTGCACTCACCCTGTTGTACTTCATTCTTTGGTCTTGAAGACAGGACACCCTGGATAGGATGTGCTATATATTCATATGATGTGCTCTAGCCTGGGTTTTGGAATTAGAAAACTTTTGAAGAGGACTTGAACCTAACTCACATGCTAAGCTAAGGTTCCCTAGTCAATCTTCATATAAAAGAGAAAGAAACTGATGTTTATTGCTGCAAGCCAATGAGATCTGGGATGTCTGTTGATACAGCAAAAGTTTATTGATACAGCTGGTGATTAATACACCACTCTACTAGCCTATGGCTCGCTGTTTGAATTGGACTCCACTAACTGAGTCATTATAAGTTTCTGCCAAGAAAACTCATCTTATTTTAGAGGATCTTCTGTTCTTTTGTATATGTTTGTAAGTTCCTCCTTTCTGTTGAATTTTATCTAAAGCATATATTTATGGTCTTCCCAGGTGGCATAGTAGTAAAGAATCTACCTGCCAATGCAGGAGATACAAGCCTTGAGTTCAATTCCTGCATTGGGAAGATCCCCTGGAAAAGGAACTGGCAACCCACTCCAGTATTCTTGTCTGAAAAATTCCATGGACTAAGGAGCCTGGTGCGCTACAGTCCATGGGATCGCAAAGAGTCCAACACAACTGACCATGCACACATACACTATCTATTTATATCTTTTAGAAATCACTCTTTCAGCCTGGGCATTAGCATTTTTTCATTGTGTCAACATTCTTGCTGGTTTATTCTTATATTTTCATTTATTCTGCCTTTTCAGTGGAATTTTAAGAGAAATAACTTGCAAATTTACTTAGTCAACTTTACTACATCCATCTGATTAGATTCTCTTTAATCCCACTGGAGTTAGAAATATGTACTATAAGAAGGTTTGCTAGGAAAGGGGGACAGCTCGTTTGTATGAAGGTTTGTGTGTGTCTGTGCTGTGTGTTAAGTCGTGTCCGACTTTTTGCAACCCCATGGACTGCAGTTCACCAGGCTCCTCTGTTCATGGGATTCTCCAGGCACAGACACTGGAGTGGGTTGCCATGTCCTCCTCCAGGGGATCTTTCCAACCGAGGGATCGAACACTAGTCTCCTGCACTGCAGGCAGATTCTTTACCATCTGAGGTACCAGGGAAGTCCTTTCTTTATATAACTGCTCCTAAAAATTCTTTGGTCTTTTCTAAGATGATTGGTCATCTCTACAGCTTTTAATTGTTTGCCTGACATGGCACAGACAATTTTTTTTGCACGTGTCTCAATGACAAGAGCACAGAGCTTTGCCTACTAGTTGGTGTCTTCTCTTTGTTTTTCCTGTCATGTACACTTTTATATCTTGAATTTACACCATGAAGATCTGTTTCTCTGCTCCTCTGCATATACAATGATTTTCATTTTAATGCAGCATCTCTGCACATCATAAGTGCCATTTTTCTGAAAACACTTTAAACATCAAAAATCCAAATGTAAAACTTAATTAATTTTTTTGTTCTATTAGTGCAAATATTGCAATAAGATGATAATTAGGTAAACAGAAGCATGCCATCCTTGTATAAGTTTATAAATACAAACAAGAGTTCTATCAAAATGCACTTCTTATAAGAATGTTAAAATTTTAATGAAGTATGTTCTAAATTGAGGGACTAATAGAGTGACTGCCTACCCTATAGGGAGCACTTTCACATAGTTTTTTATTTAAGCTTACCAGCGGCCTTTTTGGGTTCCAAATGAGGAGACTAATGCTCCTCACTAAGCTTAGATAACTGTTCAGGCACGTTAAGATGTAAGACAGCAACTCAGAATTTAATTCTCAGTTTTCCCCTCCAAATATTGTGCTCATTCTAGCATACACTGCTGTTTCTCAAATGATATTATTGATTTTACTGTAGTCTTTAGCAATATCAGTGAGAACAAATTCGGTTTGCTTTCAGCTTGGGAGATGGAAAAGGATCTACTGCTTCTGCTGTTGTCTCAATACTCACCCTGTGACTGACCTAAAACTCTGTGTGCAAGCCTTTCTGGATAAAACTTCTCACCTTTTCCTCTAAAAGCTGTTCTATATGTACCACATCTGAAGAGCAGCACTGACATAAATATACACACTACCACATGTAAAACAGAGAGCTAGTAGGACGTTGCCATATAGCACAGGGAGCTGACCTCAGCGCTCTGTGATGACTGAGATGGGTGGGATGGGAGGAGGTAGGAGGGAGCTCAAGAAGGAGGGGATACAGGTATACAGATGGCTGACTAACCCCGTTGTAAAGCAGAAACTAACACCACATTGTCAAGCAATCATATGTCCAATTTTTCAAAAAGAGCTGTTTTAGCTTTGGTTTCAGAGAGAGGTGGGCAAAAAAGGAGTAAGTGATTACTGGCAAGGAAATCTAAGATTTTTAGAAGATAACTGATTTCACCCATGATAACTCAAAAAAGTCAAGCATCCAAAAGACAGGTTGTGGATGCCAGATATTGTCTTTGAACATCTTACCAATGAGATGCTATTGTGCATAAAAGAATCTGCATATGTGAACCAGAAAGTGCTAGATGTAATACGTTTGTTCAGAGAAACACATGTGAAAAAGGAAGAACTTTAATTCTATTGCCTCCATACCCAAGATTTCTCGTGTTATTTAAATAAAATAGTTTTTTTAAATTAAGGAGACTCTCTATAGAGAGACTGCATGATCAAATAAGGCCGGAATCTAACAGAGGCAACTTAGCAATTCAGGGTGATATGTCAGCTACAGTTGTGGAAACCATTTTCCCAACCAGTTAGCTCCTGCTTTATTTACCTTTCTGGTCAACTACACCAATTACAAAATCCAAAATCTGTCTATTTTGTATATCTTAATCTGCTTGTCAAAAATATGATGGCAATGAAACAGCTTTTTCTGAAAATGATGGAAGTATTATCATGTGTCTTCCAGATGCAATGGTGGCCTTCTGTAATTTTGGTGTTTGAGACTTCATGTTAATGTCTTCTAATTTTTAGATGAAAACTTTAGCTGTGTGCCTGTCAAAAATAAATGCTCCTATAGAATTTCCCCCCATATAAAGACAATGCCATAAAACAAATAATTGTATACATAAATTTTTATGATAGTAAATTGACAATACTTAAAAGAGATCAGACTATGATGTGTTAGAATCTGTAGAAATCATGTTGACCAGCTTCTGTTCTAGTTGAGGAAACTGAGTTTAGTCTAAGAAATATGTTGTTGAAACACCTGTGTTCATGCTAACTCACTTCAGTCATGTCTGACTCCGTGACCATATGGACTGTAGCCTGCCAGGTTCTTCAGTCTATGGGATTCTCCAGGCTAGAATACTGGAGTGGGTTGCCATGCCCTCCTCCAGAAGATCTTCCTGACCAGCAACTCTATGTCTCCTGTATTGGCAGATGGATTCTTTATCGCTAGTGTGACCTAGGAAGCCCCATTCAAACATACATTTAAAAAATACTGAACTTTTTCTCCATTGATACTTGCTACTCTTGTGATTTCCTCAAGTCTCAGGGCTTTAAATGTCATATGTATGCCACTAGCACCCAAGTTTGTATTTCCAGCCTGTTACCTCCTCCCTGAACTTCAAACTCAGATGTCTACCTGTCTACTTGGCATCTTCTCTGTGATGTATACTATGCATCTCAACTTGACTATATGCAATATAGAGGCCCTAACCTTTGCATGGAAGACTGCCTCTCTTAGTCAGCCTCATTTCACTGAATGGCACTGCAGTTCCTTGGACCACAGAATGTGGAGTCATCCTTGATGACATGCTCCCTTTCTTTCTCTCTCTCCCTCATGAGCAAGTAACATTAGCTCTACCTTTAAAATAGATACAAATAGTCATTATCTCTTACTACCTCCACTGTCTCTTCCCATGATGATGTAAACATCAAAACATCCTGAGAGATTGTGTTAAAACTCAAGTCAGCTCAAAAGCCACCTATAAGTAAACCTTCCAAAGGCCTCCCTTTCCACCCAAAGTCAAAGTCAAAGTCCTGTGGAGGCTCTTGGATCTGTACCCACCCTTCCCTAGCCTTTCCTCTTCCTTCATACTGCTGACCCCTTCATTGGATGCCTACCATTTACATTTGTACTTACTCTGGTCTCACTGGTTTCTTGCAGTGAGTCCTTCAAATGTGGCAGGCAGGTCTCCTACCATATGCATTTGCCTCATCCTGGAACATTTTGCTCTCAAACACTCATGTGGCCAGCTCCCTTCAATCAATGCTCAAATGTCACTTTCTCAGTGAGGCCTTTTCTGCCACTCTCTTTGAAATCACAGTCCCAGCTCCAGCATTCCTTATCCCTTTTTCTTGCTTCATTTGCTTCTCTATTTGGAGTGAAAGCTTCATAAGGGTGAAGATTGTGTCTGTTTTGTTCAGTCATATATAGTCTGTATGCAAGAAATAATTGAATGAGTGAATAAAGGAAAGAGCAAATATATTTTGTTTATTTCTAGTAATCAATCAATACATTAAAGTCTTAGGAAAATATGTGAGCGAGATGCCCGCAATAGGAAATGTTTTTTGGGCATGAATCATTTTATTTTAGTGATGTTTGGTTACTGAATGATTTAAAGGCTCCCATGTAAACAGTTTTCTATTCATAAAGTGCCAAAGTCACTTGAGAAATGAATGCCACTCTGGGACATATGAAGGTGTACTTTCTATCTTTGAAAGAGAATGACTAGGAATTACTTCTTTGTTAAATGATGTTGTAGATGGTGGGTGAGGTGGGGGAGAGATGGTGGGTATCTGGTCAACATTCTCAGTTAAGATTAGAGGATTACAACTTGTATTTTTGAAATAATGTGTTTAGGTTTAATAAAGGACAGCTGCAGAATTCCACTTGATACTTGCTTAGAACACTCAAACCCCAGACCCCACTTAAACCGTGTATTCATGTGACTTTTAAGGCATCATGTCAGAGCATTTATGTAAGCACTTAACTTTTAAATATAGGAATTTAAGTAACTGTGAATAAGTTGTGTTGTCCCTTATGGAAGGAGTCTGTTCTATGTTACTCTGAACTTGACAGAGGACTGGAGACTCAGCAGTCAAATGATAGCTAACTTGATTGAAAACCAAGCAAAAAAAGAATGAGAATATTTACTTAGAAAAGTCTGTCAATTCTTGGTGTATATGAAAACAATGTAAAAATTTTCCTTTATTTTATCACCTTAATGCCACGCTGCATCAGTATTGTCCATTTTTCAGCATAAATTCCTAGCAGGAAGCACTTTTGGCTGTTGAACCTTTCTTGGAACAGAAGTATATGCAAAGTGATGTTTAGTAAATGCCATTAGACAATGACTGCCTGTGTTTAATATTTATTGAGCACCAATAGGGATCTTGAGACCTTGGTCCAGAATGAAAAGCTTCAAAAAAAGCCTATACCTAATTAAGAAAAACATGGTGCCTGCTCCCAAGAAGCTTATCTGCTGAAGCAGGCAACAGTGGTGTGGGTGTACAGAGAAAATTAATTTTTTTACCTAAGTGTGGAAAATAACCACTACCTTGATGAAATTGCAGGATTTATCTCCTTCTCTCTTAAACTTGTTTTTCTTTGTGAGGGCCTCATGTTAAATGTCTGGCAAAGAATGAAGATAGAGAAGGCTGGCACAAGGACAGGGGGATGAGGCAATGAAGAAAAGGGACGGTAACAGATGGTGTGGTGGTAGGCTCTATGGCCTGAGGGAAGGAGCAGTTGGGGAAGAAACAGAGTTCCTATAGGTGGCTGCTGTGTTTTCTATGTTTTAAAATAATTAAAATGTACCATCATCATTATGACTAATTAATATGTAAGTTCAGGTTGCAAAGGAGACCAGACAGGAGTGAACCAAACATTGATATCTTTTCTTTCAGGCATGCTAAAAGCACAGCTGTGATAGAAGGCAGGATTGGCATGGATTTAAAACATATCACAGTTTATTAGGAATGACTTCATAATGCATCCCTATTTATACTGCCAGAGATTAGAGAATAAACTGGGAAATAATTACAAACTATGGTTCTGTTTATACTCCCATAGCAAAAAATTAATGTCTGTTAGTTTATTCTCATTCCATATCTTGTATATAATAGGGTCAGCATGTAAAGTTTTGCTTATGTGTAGAAGATACAACTAATTGTATAATTAAAATGTTTGTTTTATACAGAACACTTTTTGATCCAATCAAGAAAAGTATTTTAGTCCCCAGTCTACATGTTTCAAAAGTTATCTTTTGCCACACTGGTTGTATTTGATTTCTGTGTGATAATTTCATCCCAGGTTTCCCAGTTCAGAATGACTATGAATTTAGGGAGATAAGAAAAATAGTCAAAGTCCAAAGGAAAGGCTGGAAGTGAAGTTTTGAAGAAACCAAACAGATGTTAATTTCCCAAATCACAGAGAAGTAAAAGGCAGAGACAGCAAAGACTGTTCAAGGTGAAGGAAAAGATCAAGAGAGTGATGGTAAGAACTAGCAAAGGAAGCAGACACCCAATCATGTTCTTGAAGCCAGTGATTCTTTGGCAGAGTTGATATTAGATTAAAATCTTAAAAGGCACTGCTCATCTGTGTTGTATGGATGGAGAAGTCTTAAGGCTACTGTTAAGAATAAGATTGAAAGCCAGAGGCAGGAGGCTTAAATCCAAAACTTGAGAACATCAGAAAACTCCTGACTCTGGATAATACTAATCAATAAGAGCTCATCCAAAAGCCTCCATACCTACACTGAAGCCAAACTCCACCCAAAAGCCAACAAGTTCCAGAGCAAGACATACCACACTAATTCTCCAGCAATGCAGGAACACAGTACTGAGCATTAGAATACAGGCTGCCCAAAGTCACACCAAACCCACAGACACCCCAAAACTCACTACTAGATGCTTCATCACGCTCCAGAGAGAAGA
This sequence comes from Neotragus pygmaeus, assembly GCA_006410875.1. Classification (NCBI taxonomy): domain Eukaryota; kingdom Metazoa; phylum Chordata; class Mammalia; order Artiodactyla; family Bovidae; genus Neotragus; species Neotragus pygmaeus. Next base: position 84,543 of record SJYV01040199.1, read on the forward strand.
GATCCAGCTCCACCCACCAGAACACAGATGCAAGCTTCCCTAACCAGGAAACCTTGACAAGTCACTAGTCCAACCCCAACCACAGGGAGTAACCTCCACAATAAAGAGTAACCACAAACTTCCAGCCTACAGAAAGGCCACCCCAAACACAGAAATCTAAACAAAATGAAAAGGCAGAGAAATATTCAGCAGGTAAAGGNCCTTTAAGACTGACTGTCCCTAGGCTACCTAAAAAGTCTCAGGGTTTCAATCTGGAAAAACCGCTTGAAAGAACCCGGTTCACCTTCGGGTAAGGGCGAGAGGGCGTGGCAGGGCCCTGACACCCAGCGCGGGAGCGCCTCCGTCCCCACTCCCTTCCCGGCACAGCGAAGGACCGGACTTCGCGGAGAAATTCGCTGAAGGAACGTCTCCATCTAGTGGCAGAGACCTCTCATTACAGCCGGAAGGCAGCTCTGGCTAAAAGGTGCCAGGAGCTTCCTTTCTGGGGGGACGAAAAAGTTCTGGAAGGAGAGTGCGGATGGCTGCTTACGTCAATGAATATACTAAAACCCTCTGAACGGTACACTTTAGAGGGATGAATTGCCTGGTAAAAATTACATCTCAGTTTTCAAAAAAACAACGATTATGGGGGGATTCAATATGAACAGAAAGAGAAAACACTGTGCCTTCTTCTGGTGAAATGGTATTATCTGAAGCGTGGCAGTGAGGGCGTCTTTTTCTTCGCTCTGTCTTGGGGATGTGAAGTTTACATCCAGGGGCCACAAGTCTTATCAGAAATCGATTCTTTCATTTGTTTGTTTGTAAACCACGGCTATAGCTCCTATTAAACATAATTTTCCCATGATTCCTTTAGCTGATATTCTAAAAAGTTGTCTCTTTTTAAGGCCGTTTCACCCTAAAAAGTGCTTTCAAGCTGCAATTAACCCAGATCTGAAATGTGCAGCCTGTGCCTTCACATTCACTTCACGGTAGAGTTGGTGGGTGTGGTTAAATTATGATGTTTTATTCTAAGGGGAGGCTGAGAAACATCTGCTCCTTGATGGAAACCATGTGTTGTTGCAAGACACTACGTCAGGCAGCTTAACACGATGTATCCCTTACAATTACAAGTGCTAAACAGAACCCATTACAGAATTCCCACTCACGTTCTCCTCACACACCAACTCAAGAATCTTCCCCTGTAACTCGCGGGGGATTGATCAGTGCAATTATTTTGTAAAGGTCTTTGTCAGTGGATTCAAAATAACCAGAAACAGTAATTATTATTATTTAGGATTCAAGTGTTGATTTTCCAGCTGAGATGCAGCCTCAGCCTCACGCGGCTACAGGTGTGGATAAAGCAGATAGAAAACCCTTCTGTGTGCAGCACGTTTTCTGGGAGGGCTTCTCACCCTGCAGGGCATGTGCTCCCACTGCAGTGCGTAGGAAGGTGGTCCCAAGGCCTCCAGACAAGCCAGTGTGAGTTCACTTCCACNGGACCTAGAAGAAATTTAAAAAAGTCAATCAATAATGAATAATGCAATAACTGAGATCAAAAGCACTCTTGATGGAAAAAGCAGTAGAAAAACTGAAGTAGAAGATAGGACAAGTGAGGTGGAAGATAGAATGGTGGAAATAAATGAAACAGAGAGGAAAAAAAAATTAAAAGAAATGAGGACAACCAGGGAGACCTCTGGGACAATGTTAAATGCCCCAACATTCAAATCATAGGAGTCCCAGAAGAAAACAAAAAGAAAGGGCATGAGAATATATATGAGGAGATAATAGTTGAGAACTTCCATAAAATGGGGAAGAAAATAGCCACCCAAGTCCAAGAAACCCAGAGAGTCCCAAACAGGATAAACCTAAGGCAAAACACCCCAAGACACATATTAATCAAATTAATGAAGATCAAACACAAAAAGCAAATATTAGAAGCAGGAAGAAAAGCAACAAATAACACACAAGAGGATTCCCATAAAGATAACAGCTGATCTTTCAATAGAAGCTCTTCAGGATGGAAGGGAATGGAAGGACATGCTTCAAGGGATGAAAGATAAAACACCTACAACCTAGATTACAATAACCAGCAAGGATCTCATTCAAATATGAAGGAGAAATCAAAAGCTTTACAGACAAGCAAAAGCTAAGAGAATTTAGCACCACCAAATCATCTCTTCAACAAATGCTAAAGGATCTTCTCTAGATAGGAAACACAGAAAAGGTTTATAAACTTGAACCCAAAACAATGAAGTAAATAGCAATGGGATCATACTTATCAATAACTACCTTAAATGTAAATGAGTTCAATGTTCCAACCAAAAGACAAAGACTGGCTGAATGGATACAAAAACAAGACCCCTATAAATGCTCTCTACAAGAGACCCACCTCAAAACAAGGGACACATACAGATGGAAAAAGATATTTCATGCAAATGGAGAACAAAAGAAAGCAGGGGTATCAATACTCATATCAGATAAAATAGATTTTGAAATAAAGGCCATGAGAAGAGACAAAGAGTGACACTATATAATGATCAAAGGATCAATCCAAGAAGAAGATATAACAACTATAAATATATATGCACTCAACATAGGAGGATCTCAATATGTAAGGCACATGCTAACAAGTAGAAAAAGGGAAATTAACAGTAGCACGATAATAGTGGGAGACTTGAAAACTTCACTCATACCTATGGATAGATCCACCAAACAGAAAATTAGCAAGGAAACACAAACTTAAAATGACACAATGGACAAGTTGGATCTAGTTGGTATCTATGACATTTCACCCCAAAACAATGAATTTCAACTTTTTCTCAAGTGCACACAGAACATTTGCCAGGATAGATCACATCCTGGACCATAAATCTAGCCTTGATAAATTCAGAAAGATTGAAATCATTTCAAGCATCTTTTCTGGTCACAATGCAGTAACCTTAGATGTCAACAACAAGAAAAAAACTATTAAAAATACAAACATATGGAGGCTAAACAACACACTTCTGAATAACCAACAAATCACAGAAGAAATAAAAAAGAAATCAAAATATGCACAGAAACAAATGAAAATGAAAACACAACAACTCAAAACTTATGGGATTCAATAAAAGCAGTGCTAAGGAGACGGTTCGTAGCAATACAAGCTTACCTCAAGAAATCAGAAAAATCAGATAAAAAACCTAATTCTATACCTAAAGCAACTAGAAAAAGAAGAAACAAAGAACCCCAGGGTTACTAGAAGGAAAGAAATCATAAAAATTAGGGCAGAAAGAAATGGAAAAGAAACAAAGGAGACTATAGCAAAAATCAATAAAACTGAAAGCTGGTTCTTTGAGAAGATAAATAAAATGGACAAACCATTAGCCAGACTCATCAAGAAAAAAAGGGAGAAGAATCAAATCAGCAAAATTAGAAATGAATATGGAGAAATCATAGCAGACAATACAAAAATATGAAGGATCATAAGAGTCTACTATTAGCAACTATATGACAATTAAATGGACAACTTGGAAGAAATGGACAAATTCTTAGAAGAGTATAACCTTCCAAAACTGAACCAGGAAGACAAAGAAAATCTTAACAGACCCATCATCAGCACGGAAGTCGAAATTGTAATAAAAAATCTTCCAACAAACAGAAGCCCTGGACCAGAGGGCTTCATAGGTGAATTCTACCAAAATTTAGAGAAGAGCTAAAACCTATCCTACTCCAACTCTTCCAGAAAATTGCAGAGGAAGGTAAACTGCCAAACTCATTCTATGAGGTCACCATCACTCTAATACCAAAACCAGACAAAGATGCCACAAATGAAATCTACAGGCCAATATCACTGATGAACATAGATGCAAAAATCCTCAGAAAAATTCTAGCAAACAGAATTCAACAACATATTTTAAAAGATCATACATCATGACCAAGTGGGCTTTATCCCAGGGATGCAAGGATTCTTCAATATTTGCAAATCAATCAATGCGAAATAACACCTTAACAAATTGAAAGATAAAAACCATATGATTATCTCAAAAGATGCAGAGAAAGCCTTTGACAAAATTCAACATCCACTTATGATAAGAATCCTCCAGGAAGCAGGCTAGAAGGAACAAGCTCAACATAATAAAAGCAATATATGATAAACCCAAGCAAACATTATCCTCAATGGTGAAAAATTGAAAGCATTTCCCCTAAAGGCAGGAACAAAACAAGGGTGCCCACTCTCACCACTACCATTCAACATAGTTTTGAAAGTTTTATTTACAGCAATCAGAGAAGAAAAAGAAATAAAAGGAATCCAGATTGGAAAAGAAGAGGTAAAACTCTCATTGTTTGCAGATGACATGATCCTCTATATAGAAAACCCTAAAGACTCCACCAGAAAATTACTAGAGCTAATTAATTAGGACAGTAAAGCTGCAGGATATAAAATCAACACACAGAAATCCCTTGCATTCCTAT
>SJYV01040199.1:89076-192603 GCA_006410875.1 Neotragus pygmaeus
CACACACACACACACACACACACACACACACACACAAAACAACATCTCTCACACAGTCTCACTGCTGTTGAGTCAATTAAAGAAAATACCACCTGAATAAAGCTGAGGAAAAACTACAGATCCAGGTATAGTCAACAAAATGACATGATTCTTCTTTTACTCTGTGCTTAAATTCTCTGTTGCTGGTCCCTTTGTTAATTGTTCTCTGTGTCTAATCACTTTGCCATCAAATTCTGCTTTTATTAAGATCTTTCCCAAAAGCCACCCATATCATCTTTTATGTGATTCATCCAAATGGATGTGATTTCTCCTATCTTTGACCCCTCAGTAATTTGTTTCAATGATTCATATGACATGTATTATACTCCATCATACACTGTTATTCTTCTATTTGTCTTCAATAGAATAGGAGGTCTTTAAAATACAGCTTATTCACCATCGCCTATCTTGCATCTAATCAAGAGTCAGTAAAATTTTGTGACATTTCTAAGTGTGGAAGGAAAGATTTGGCTCTCAACACATACCTGGAAGGTCATGTGTAACATCATCTATCTTTTATCTGTGTCTTTCTTCATCCAGCTGATAATCCTTAGATGCCCACTGTAGTGAAGACCCTCAGCTGTTACTAATAATCTATAGAATAGTATTAGTAAGACATTATGGATACATCATGAAGAACAAGGGGAAGACAAAACACTGCTCTATACATTTTGATACTTCAGCAAATATTTTAATATAGAAATCTCTAACTTTGTTCCTTGAGGAAAAAATGCATTCACACAGTGAGGGTCAAGATATATAATTCTATGTGAATTTCATGTATGTTCTAGACCTGTCATTCAAATTCACCTTTTCTCTTGAGATACATCTATGTTCTGAATCTGACTGATGACTCTCATTTTAGGCAGTATGGCTGATGTGGGCTTGAGGCATCTCAAAATAATTATTAAGCTTTCAATTTGTGTCAATCCCTGTGAGGTATACAGAAATGAGTCAGACACAAATCTTATTCCTGAAAGCTGCCTGAGGTGGTAGGGGGCTCAACTGTGTTTGCAGAAAGAGAAAGCTGTAAGAGGGTTGGGGGAGAAGACAGGAGGCATTTGCTTTCAGTCTGGAAGGATGGGGACACTTATTAGAAAGCAGGAGACAGAACTGAACATTGAGGAAACAGCAGCTGTCATGGGCATTTATCTCACATTTGTCTCCCAAGTAGAAATTTACCTAAGCATGTCCAAGAGGACACATGCTCTCCAAAACTCTACCCAGTTTGTCTTTCCTTCATGGAAGGTGGATTGTAAGCCATTTCTTCATTGTCTTCACTCTCCTGTCAACGAGGACACTTTTTTATTTTTATTGCAGTATAGTTGCTTTACTATGTTGTGTTAGTTTCTGCTGTGCAGCAAAGTAAATCGATTATATGTATACATATATCCACTCTTTTTTAGATTTCCTTCCCATTTAGGTCACCAGAGAACACTGAATAGAGTTTCCTGAGCTACACAGTAGGTTCTCATTAGTTATCTATTTTATATATAATAGTGCATATATGTCGATAAAGGGACACTTTAAATGTGAACTAAATCCATGATTATAGAGTAACTGCCACTCTTAGAGGACAAAAAAGTTCAAGATAAATCCAATAAGGTGAGATGATCTTCTGTCTCTAAGCTTTCCAATCTTTTCAGTCTTTGCTCAGTAAGGATGTAGAATGCTTTTCTTATTTTTCTTTCTTGGGAAAGCAGTGGGAGGTGTGAAGTAATAAAAACCTATTCTGTGTTGCCCTGGGAGGTCTCTGTTCAGTAGTTAGTAGCACATGGCTGGCACTTGAGATTGAGGGTTTGGGGAGTTAACCAGAGTGCACTAAAGCTTGGAGGAAAGGTTCCCTTGGGGAATTAGACATTTTAGTGGGACAATGAAATTTCATCGACTGAGAAGGGCTAAACAAAAACTTTTACCAAAGGTTCTGGGAAGTGGAAAGAGCACTGGGAGAACTGTGATGCAGAGGAAACTACTGCATAATGTACCACATACTCACGTTTGTTTGAGGGGGTTGCTGCCTTCTGCCCTGGTCGGCCCAACCCAGACCAAGTGCATACACCCAGGACTTGGACTGGGGGACCCTACTCTTCCTGTCTGGTATTCCAGCTCTTGGCACCTGCTGAGATCCTGGGCTGGGACCTCCATTGTCAGAGGTATTTGAGGCTTCAAGCTGCCAGAGCACCTTCCCTGGTGCAATGGTACTGAGACCAAGCAGGATGCTATGGGGCTCCTGGGCACAAAAGCCTTTTTATGTCCATTTCTTGATCGCAGGCAGTAGGCTCCATTCAGCACCCATGATCTTCCCTGAGTTCCAAAAGGAAGGTTCAAATGGCTGCTAATTAGGGAAGGGAGGGGGTGCAGAGACAGTCAAGAGCCAATAGTAGTGGGACTTCCCTGGTGGTCCCGTGAGCTTCCACTGCAAGGGGTGCAGGTTTGATCCCTGGTGGAAATGAAGATCCCATATGCGGAGAGGTCAAAAACAACATGAAATAAAACAGAAAGAAACAGTAGTGCAGGCGTGGGTCAAGGTCCTGGTTCTTCCTCAGCAGATATACAAAATATCTCTGAGCTGTTTTGTAGATACTGAAATCCCTGCCAGGTAGAAGTAAACTGTATGCTACCCACAAGCACAGACTCAGACCTATTGGAATCAGAAGGTTGCTGATGCTGACTCCCATTTACCTCACCACCAACCAATCAGTGGAATGTCCACAAGCTGGTCACTCCCTCTTTGAACAATTACTGCAAAACTTCTCACTATCTACTCTAGGTTGGCACACAGTTTTCAGGGCATTAACCTGCTGTAGCTCCCTTTGCCTGGCAAATCAACAAAGTTATTCTTTTTCTACTTCACCCAAAGCTCTGTCTCCAAAAATTACTTTGGTGTCAGGGTACAAAGACCAGATTTGGCTTAATGAAGTGAAGTGAAGTCGCTCAGTCATGTCCGACTCTTAGCGAGCCCATGGACTGTAGCCTACCGGGCTCCTCTGTCCATGGATTTTCCAGGCATGAATACTGGAGTGGGTCGCCATTTCTTTCTCCAGGGGAACTTCCTGACCCAGGGATCGAACCTGGGTCTCCCACATTGTAGGCAGGCACTTTACTGTCTGAGCCACAAGGGAAGCCCCTTGTGGGGCTTCATGGGCAAGTTAAACCCACAGAAAAGTATCTGTGTGACTGTTGCCTTGGTTCTTCCCAGGATGGTACCTAGTTAGTATATGTATTCTAGATGCATAAGAGAGAAGCTATTTCATTACACTCTTGTTTGTTTTTAATCATGAGGTCTAAAGTTTTTTCTGGAACCTGAGAAAGTCACCCCTGGGTGTTAGTGGTGCCATAAAGTGGAAAGATCCTAAAACCCTGAGTCACTACTTGGCAGGGAATTGCCAGGAATTTCACACTTAACTTCACAGAAGGGAAAAATCAGTGACTTTTGTGCATTCTCTCTAAGATTTGTGAACTGAAGTATTTAATAGGATTAGCCTACTGGATAATTCACTTCCCAACTAGCTTTATTAGGGGGAATGTTTCTTTTCTCTTCTTCAAAGTATACCCACGTTAAAGTGTGTCTGTTGTGAGATGAATTTTGTGTAACTTTCCTGTTCTGTCTAATCATCACTGCAAAACATGCTTTCTTTGCCCTTGCTCTCCTTCAGGCCCAGCAATAGGAACAGGAAGATTCACTCTGGCTTGAAGTAAAAGTGACCTATTGGGATGGCCAAAAAGTTCATTCAGGTAAGAAGTTATGGAAAAGCCTGGACGACCTTTTTGGCCAACCCAAATACACAGGTGATAATAGAAAACAACAACAACGACAACAACAACAAAAAAATTGGGGGGGGAGACATTCTGAAAAGACAAAACCAAATACTTCAGAAAGTAAATACTTATATTTCTTGAAGAAAAGATGTAGAAATGTGCCTATTGTTCCAGGAGACTGAATTTTTCAGTTATTTCAATACTTATGAGAAATAGGATGAGACTTTTATGATGCTGATACATAGGTTAAAGTTTTAAAGGAGGCACATTTTATGGTCTGGATCTGACGTGGGAGANAAGATGTAGAAATGTGCCTATTGTTCCAGGAGACTGAATTTTTCAGTTATTTCAATACTTATGAGAAATAGGATGAGACTTTTATGATGCTGATACATAGGTTAAAGTTTTAAAGGAGGCACATTTTATGGTCTGGATCTGACGTGGGAGAGGTAGGAGAGGGCCCTGTAGATTGCAGTGACTTATATACCCAAAGGTATCCTAAACACTCCAAGTCACCTTATATTAGCAGGAAAAACAAGGAAGAGGGAGAAGAGGAATCAATGAATTTTACCATCCAGAGGCTGCTTCAAAGTCCTCTCTTCTCTGGGAGGGGAGTCAGGCTAAAGATCTCTAAAGTTTCTAATAAGTTTAAAACTTAGGAGAGGGTGGGACAAATTGAAAAAGTATTGACATATATACACTACCTTGTGTAAAATAGCTAGCTAGGGGGAAGATGATATACAGCACAGGGAGCTCAGTACAGTGCTCTGTGATGACCTAGAGGAGCGGGATTGGGGGTGGCTGGAAGGGAAGCTCAAGAAGGAAGGGATATATGTACACACGTGGCTGATTTACACTGTTAGTAGAAACTAACACAACATTGTAAAGCAATTATATTCCAATTAAAGCGTAAATTAAAAAAAAAAAAAACTCAGGTAGTAAAAAACAGAAGAGATACTGGCAATGGTAATGCAGCATTCTGCTCAAGCCTCAAGTCATGGGGAGTGGACTGAACGAAGTAACATTTGATGAAAGTCTGGGCATTCTCACTCATATGCTTTCAGGATGAGTGGCTGCAGGGCTTGCAACAGAGCCTTACTATACAAAGAAAAGATGACTGTGGCCTCATTGTTTCATATGTTCCCAACTAATCTCTACCCTTCTTGAGAACTCAGTTTTATATTCCTTTTTACCCCCTGGCCATCGTTAGTCAGTCATACCTAGGAAAGCTTTCAGCATTTAATAGGTGCTGAGACTGATTTATTGGTCTCCACATGTGACAAACTTCATGCTCTCATTGTGTGTGACTCGTATTTATGAATTGTTAGAAAAATAATGACTAACATGAAGTTCAACACTCATGACTTAAAGACATTTATACAAAACTTTATTATAAAGGCAGTCTTTATTGTGTGAGCAGTTATGTACTGCTTTACGCCTCCAAGTTATAATAATAACATTAAGTTTACAGCATGAATATTAACATATTTGAATATTTTAATCATGCAAAGAAGTAAACACTTTTGAATTTAACTCTCTTCTTACTTCTGCTCTATTTCATTTGAAAAAACTGTCACTTTAAATACTTGTCTACAGTGGTGATCGTTTTGTAAAATGTAGAATGTTGAGTTAACTTTGTTGTGTACCTGGAACTAACATAGTGCTGTAGGTCAATTATTCTTGAAAAAAAAGTTTGTCTATGATATAAATATTTTCCTTTAACACTACACCTCCAGAGAGGGAGGGTGTCATCATTTCAGACTCATGTAGTATCCATACGGTGTCATTCTTCCCTGGAGTTTTAATATAAATAGTATTTATTGAAATAAATGTGAATTTTCAATCACAAACATTGATTGGATATCTTTTGTTTTTCAGGAAATGTGTCAACTGCTTTTGGCCATGAGAATACACAGGGAAATAGGAAATTCATTTTAAGATCCAAGATCAACTAAGGAAAGAAGACTGCTAACTCTCAAAGAAAGAAATTTTGCAAGATCTATTTTATAAGTGAATGCATGGACCATTCAGCTCCCCTCAGTATGGCACTGAGGAGTAAGTACTAATTTCTATTCTGAAGTGCCAGGGTCCAGCCCTGGTGGATCCAGGGAATTCAAAGAGTGGACAGCGTTGGTGAGGAAAACTTATTTATTTATTAATGTAAGATTAGATTAGGAAGATATAGTGTAGTAGGAAAATTAAGTGGAGAAAAGAGGCTGAATAACTTGGTTTACATGGAAAACCAATAGTTTCAGACAAGGAACTTGCACCATTTACGTTAGGCCACCGGCGTCTGTTTGAATATCAGAGAGTGCCCCTCCTTGGGCTTTCTCTCTTACGGATCTTAGAAGCTGGGACAAGTAAGTAGACATGGCGAGCCTCCATGCTCCAGATGGGAATTCAGCCTGAAATCAGAGTAAAGAGGAGACATGGGGGAAACCAGCCCTTCCAATGACTGGCCTGGCCTCTATTGTCTAGAAAGTCCTTTTATACCTTTTTGATTGTACATAGAGATCAATGGGTAATACAAAATTATGCAGCCCAGATTCTTATCAAAACCAGGCTTTTCTCTCTGCATACCTAGTTGTATACACAAATCTTAGGTGATTTACATCATCTTCCGGCCAAAAGGGTCAATTNATACTGGAGTAGGTAGCCTATCCCTTCTCCAGCGGATCTTCCTGACCCAGGAATCAAACCAGGGTCTCCCACATTGCAGGCAGATTCTTTACCAGCTGAGCCACAGGGAAGCCCCTTCCTACCTGTCTATTTATCTAATTATCTGTCTATCCATCCATCTAAACTTCTATCATCTATCTAATTATTTACCTGTCATCTATCTAATTATCTATCCATCCACCCATCCATCCATCATCTACCTATCCATATAATCATCTATTATCTATTTATCTAATTACCTATCCATTTATCTAATTATCAACCCATACATATAATCATCTATCTTAACCAGACATTCACACATCACATATGTAAAATATCATCTGAAATATCTAGAAATTAAATAAAGATAATATTTCTCTTGAATTATCCAGAGACTTGCTTCAGGTTGACTCTAATTTATGCTAAAAGATCTTTGAATATATTCCATTAAGTGTTGTTTAAAATAGCACCTAAATGCACCCCTTTAAAAGTACTAGCATCCTATGTTTTGTGAAGCATAATGATAAATCTGTCATCTTAATCTGCTTTTCTCTATCATTAGTTATAATGCAGCTATTAGGTTAACAATACTGCTGCTATATAAGGTGCACTAATTTTACATTAGGATTAAATGTTAAGGAAGATTATATCTTCCTTCAAGAAAATTATTGAAGTATAAATATAGTATAATAGTGTTTGAATACCTTTCAGAGAACATCTAGGCAACAGCTTTTTAAACAGAAAAAGGTCATTGAGGACACAGGATCTAAATAATACAGGTTATTATAATATCTAAAAGATGCCCAATAATAGAATGGAAAAATAGACTATTCTGAGTAATAAAATAATCCAGATGGGACTTCAAGGGGTCGTTTGCTTTAGAATTCTGCCAGATTTCAATATCAGTTGAAGCCCATGGAAAACTGAAATACTTAAGGTATGTCAGAGAGACAGATGGACAGGCAGCTACAGTGCAGAGGCAAGAATGCTTCAGTCTCTTGGCCTTAGATTTCTTCTACACTCCTGACACGTAAGTGAAAATATCTATTTAGATAACTGCTGGAAATTATGCCTGCAACTTTGATCTAAATCAGTGTCAGCAAGGTAAATGTCAGGCAATAATTTAGGCTTTTCTTGCCAGAAGCTTCTGTCCCAAACACTTAACTCTGCTCTTGTAGACGAGAAGCTGCCTTGGACAAGATAAGTGGACACGGGGGAAATGGGTTCCAATAACACTCTGATTTAAAACAAAACAAAAGATGACTAGCCACACTTGGCCCAGGCCATGATTTGCTGATCACTACTCTGAATAGCAAATAGTACATTTTAAAAGTTTATGGCAAATTCTTTAAGTGTTCCTATCTCCTAGTAGAATTCATATGTCTGAGGTATTTCTAGATTTCAGATTTTTAACACATTTTGGATGAATTGTTTTTGTTTTCATATGCAGTTATTGAAATTAGACAAATATTTATCTGCCCCTCACTACAAGCTAGCTGCTTGTCTAGGTGCCAATGATGCCCTAGTGAATAAAAGGATCAAAGACCTTTGCCTCATGCTACTTATTTCCCAGCGGGAGAGAGATGGATGATAATATATGAATAAATCACATAGTATTTTTGAAGGTGACACAGGCCTTGGAAGCAGGATAAGGGTGGGACAGGGCAAAGGGGATGAAGACAGTGACGTGGGAGATGGTGACAGTTTGCTTCATCAGACTGAGTGGTCAGAGTGGAGGTCATGCAAATGAATGTAAGCCAACTGGAAGATGCAGTGCAGATGTCTGGAAGAGCTTCTTGGGGAGGAAAGGCAGGAGCTAAGGTTGTAAACAGACAGGGGCCAGTGTGGCAGGAGGTGAGTGCTGAGCAAGCAGTGGGGGGCGGGGGCAGGCAGCATGCAGAACTAAGCCAGAGGCAAGAATGGGGCAGGGCCAGGCCCACTGGGAGGGCTTCACTTTTGCTGTGAAAGAAACACAGGACCCCCGAGAGACTTTAAACAGAAGAGTGACATAAGACGTTTACATCAGCAGGGTGACTTTATTATGCTGGACCCTAAGCTAGTAGTAAAATATGATGAAGAGTAACACTAGAGAGTGAGGCTCTAGTAACTCCAGGTATCATAACATGCCCGTGTTCTTGAATGTGAGAAATCGAGTATTTCCTGCTATATCAGTAAACAAGAATGTAACAGTAATCAGCAATTGCAGCCACAATGGATAGTGAGTTGGTGAGCCATGAAGAAACTTAGGAAGGAAAGAATTGCCATCCAGCAGTCATCAGACTGCAGCCACTCCCCACAGTGAGCTCTGAGGAAACTCAGAAGGTAAAAACACAGGATCCTGGCCCCAGAGAGCTGAGGTGCGTATCAGAGAAATAATTTCAGTTGGCCCAGATCTCGCATCTTCCCACACACAGAAAATGCTAAATTCCTTAACTTGAGATATCTGGTTTTCTTCTTCATTTACAATAATCTTTTGATGTTTAGACTATCTGCCCTTTGTTGCAAAACCACGTATCCTCACTCCCCTCTCACCTCCTCGGAGTAGTTCTGTCAGGGTTACTTGAGTTTCTGCCTTCTGGATTTGAAGTCCTAAACATTCTCACCAAATAAAACATAACTCTCAACTTTTAGGTCGTGAATATTTTTAAGTCCATAGATTGAAGAAGCTTATACTAGCCTCTTCCCAGAAACATAGCTATCCAGCACTCAGAAACCTCTGGGAAAGAACTTGCCACCATTTCGTGGGAATATACTTTTGCTGCAGATATATAAAATGTTTTCTCCTTATCTTTTCATGGCAGGCGTAAGTGTGACTTACCACATCCAGGCTGAGTAATCCCAGGCAGACATGCATAAACCATACATAGAGCTGCCTCTGTGACATGTGTTCACCAGCAGATCCCAGCTTCACAGCCTTCATTTACACAGGTCACTTTATTTAGACGGTGCTTACTGGTAATATTAAGTCATCAGAGTTCATATTCTTGTGAAAATTTTCCCTGGAAGCCAACTCATTCATAATGAAAACCACATTTTGAGCAGTGAAATAGTCCAACTGGTTACCCTGGTAGGACATTTTCATCTTCTTGAGCTCACTTCAGCTTTCTAAGTATTGTGTGTTTATGTGATGTATTGTCTTCTGAATTCAAGCTGAATGAAACATAAAGTCAGTGGCAAGCAAACATCTCTTTTCTCTGCTACCTGTCAAGCTGTTGTCAAGAAAATGCTCTGTTCATTGGAGAAGTGATCAAAGATTCTGCTTAGCTATTACTATGTCTGTGATCAAATGAAGTTGCTCAACTGGAAGCAGATTGCGAAACTAACACATGCGAAGACCTCAACCAGAGAAATATTGCTCCAGAAGTAAATCCCTCTAAAATACAACAAGCTGACTTCAAGTCAGCCTACTGCCATGGTCGTTGTTAGCCTTCACCCCACCAAAGCACCCACTTGTGGGGATTAGGTCATTTGATGTTGCCACATGAGAACCTTCACTTTGTGAGTACCCTAATACACATGGTCTTCATGTTTTGTGGAAAATATACAGTTTTATTATTTCTGTTTATCCCTTTAGTAACTGAAAACTGAGACAGAGTTAAATTGATTCCTACATAAACTCTTCAAAAAGGCATTTTATTAAGGCTTTGTTTTTGGTAGAAATTTTGCCAAATCATCTTCATTAAGAGAACTATAGCAATTGTAACTTTACAGCTAATTCAGTGTTAACCTTTTTTCCCCCAAGCCCCTCTTCTTTTCCATCAGTTCAGTTCATTTGCTCAGTCATGTCCAACTCTATGTGACCCCATGGACTGTAGCACGTCAGGCTTCCCTGTCCATCACCAACTCCCAGAGCTTGCCTAAACTCATGTCCATTGAACCAGTGATGCTATCCAACCATCTCATCCTCTGTTGTCCCCTTCTCCTTCTGTCTTCAATCTTTTCAAGTGTCAGGGTCTTTTCCAATGAGTCAGTTCTTTGGATCAGGTGGCCAAAGTATTGGAGTTTCAGCTTCAGCATCAGTACTTCCAATGAATTCAGTACTGATTTCATTTAGGAGTGACTGGTTCTTTTCCATATTTATCTACATTNGTCTTTTCCAATGAGTCAGTTCTTTGGATCAGGTGGCCAAAGTATTGGAGTTTCAGCTTCAGCATCAGTACTTCCAATGAATTCAGGACTGATTTCATTTAGGAGTGACTGGTTCTTTTCCATATTTATCTACATTCTCACTATCTTATTTGGTAATTCTTTGTCTATTATTAAATTGGATAATATACATGAAAAAGAATTTTAAACTAAGATTTAGTTTAAATCTTTGACTACAGATTTAATTTTAAGTTAAGAATCTCTTTAAGTTTCATTTAGACTATTAGTAATCAATTTAAGCTGTACTTCACTGTGTGATTTTAGAATGCTATCCATTAAAATTTAGCTAAAAGTTTCAAAGAGTTATTAGGACCCTTTTAAGGCAGTTTTTCTTCTTGGTTTTGTGTACCCTCAACTACACATCTCCGATTACTCAGGGCAATGCAGAAAATGGCTTGTCCACGGCATCAGGCCTTCTCTCTCCCTGCTTGTGGACCAAATACACTCACTCTACACATGTATTAGTTAGACTCCCAGCAGGAAATAGATGGCAACCTCAGGCTCATTAATTGAGGAACAAGCATTTAATAAGTACTATTTTAAAAGAGGTGGGCAGCTCTTGAGAAAAGCAATAGGGATGACAACTACTCTAGGATGATAATGGTGGAACCATGATTATTTTTATTTTCCAAGGGGCCAGGAGAGGGAGCTATCACTGGAGTCTAGAGAATGAGAAAGTTGTGTAGAGAAGGAAAGTCCCCTGAGGGGAGCTTTGTCTTTGGTTGAAAGAAGGTCCCTTGAGGGGAGCTGTGTCTTTGGTTAAGGACTGTGACCCACTCATGGTAACCCTCATAAGAGGATCCAAAGAAACAAATTTCAGGACTTCATGCTTCTTCATCCTCTGATCTCTTTTCAGTATTCTTTCATTGGATGAATCCAACCAGAAACCGGAGAGCAAGGGAGACTTTTGGCTCATTTATCACAGGCCAGACTCCCAGGACANATAGAGAATAAACATCACAAGGTGCTTTGCATTTGGGGACCTACCAACTCCAGAGACAGTCTGCAATAAAATTTTAAACTTCAGTCCCTGCCCCTTCCTTGACCCCTTCTACCTGTTTGTGCCATATCACAGAAGAAATGGGCATGTGTTAAGAATCTGGAGATCTGAGATCTGTAGAGAGCTCTGCCAAGGGCCTGCTGTGTGGCCTGGGAGAAGTACCCTCTGCTCTCTGGTCCAGAGTGCTCATCATGAGAGAGGGGGTGGAATTGGGTGGGCTCCCACATCCTTTCTAGTATCCAAGTTTACCTTTGTTGTCATCCCTGACGTCCACTGTGCAATCCTCAGATCCTCACCAACTCTGCCTGTTGGAGAAGGAAGACTTGCTCCATGGACACAGCCAGCAGCTGCTGCTGCTCCTGGCTCAGCTCTGCAGAGAGTACAGGAGAGGTGATGGCATGAGGAACAGGGGCATGCTCTCTCCCTCTCTGGTGGGCAGGGGATTATAAGGCAGCTCTGGGAGTTGGGGCTTGCATGTGTGTGTGATGTGTGTGTTTGTTTGTTTGTTGGGGGTGCCGCAGATTCACTCCCCTCCTGGAGAGGATAAGAGAAGATTCTTAAAAGGATATATTCCCCCTCCATTGGAAAAAATGAGTGGGAGTGGGAGTGGGGTAGGAAGACTTGCACCTCTTATTTTCCTTTGGAGGGGACAACTGGAACTTGGACCCTGAGTCATTCTGCTTTGTTGCTTCGTTCCGCAGCTGGCTTGACGGGCATGCAAGCTGTGCATGGGTCCCCTGCTTAGTTTAACACTGCTGTTGTTAAGTTAGGGCTTCCCTGTTGGCTCCGCGGTAAAGAATCTGCCTGCCAATGCAGGAAACATGGCTTTGATCCCTGGGCTGGGAAGATCCCCTGGAGAAGGAAATGGCAACTCATTTCAGTATTCTTGCCTGGGAAGTCCCATTGACAGAAGAGCCTGCTGGGCTACAGTCCATGGGGTCCCAAAGAGTTGGATACAACTTAGTGACTAAAAGGACAACAGTTGGCATCTTAAATAATAACCCAACTCATTGGGAAAGACTCTGATGCTGGGAGGGATTGGGAGCAGGAGGAGAAGGGGACGACCGAGGATGAGATGGCTGGATGGCATCACGGACTCGATGGACGCGAGTCTGAATGAACTCCGGGAGATGGTGATGAACCGGGAGGCCTGGCGTGCTGCGATTCATGGGGTCGCAAAGAGTCGGACACCACTGAGCTACTGAACTGAACTGAAATTTTTAACATATTTCTCATTTTGCACTGGGACTCGTAAATTATGTTTCAGGTCCTCCTTCTTGGTACCACTGGGCCGAGTCCAGTAGGGCTGTCAACCACATCAATAACTCACCCTACTCCCACTCCTGACCCTTACCACCCAGAGCCTCTACAGGGAGAGGATGTATTCAGCCAGTATGGGGCTGAGTTTGCCAGAAGTCTCCTACAGTCATTTGAGGACTGAGTCCCCAAGCCTGCCCCTCGGACTCCCAGAACTTCTGGCTTGTTAAGATCCAAGTCCCCCTCACTCATATAGTAGAGAGGTGAGAACTGGTCAGCTAGATATTCCCGTAGTTAAGAGAGGCGGAGTTCTGTGAGGGAGAAACAGGTCTCCCCACTGAGAGGGAGGGCTCCCTCGGGGCAGGAGTCTAATCTCCACCTTGGCATAAAGAAGCTCCCTTGAATTAGATGTGCTTGCCGAGATCTCTCGGAAGATGTGTATAAGAGACANTTGACTTTTTCCAGAGTGTGTCAGAAAAGTGGAAAGGCAGGCAGATTTTTATTTTGGGGGGTACATGCTCAGGAAATACCAGGGGGAAAACCTGAGGTCTGATTAGCCTTGCCATCAGAGCTCTACCACATGACCTTGTCATGAGTGGAATTCCTCACGCTGGCTCCCGGCACTGAAGGATCCCTCCATTTGTAATTTCTAAATCAGGGTAGATGACTGGTTAACCGAGCTGATTCAAGAACACAGGGCTAAGGGTTTGTGGCTTGAGAGTTGACCTTGTTGTCCACCTCACTTATTTCAATGACACAAAATGTGTCCATCCCCAGTCTCCTAAGCCTACAGCAAGGTCACTCAAAGTGTGGTCCTCGTATGAGTGGGGACTAATGGATCATGGTACATAAAGAAAGTGAGAGTAAGCACCGAGAAAGCCTTCAACAACTGTTTTGCCTTTCTTTTTCTTGGGGATGGTCTTGATCATTGCCTCCTGTACAATGTCCCAAAACTCCATCCATAGTTCTTCAGGCACTCTGTCTACCAGATCTAATCCTTGAAACTATTTCTAACTTCCACTGTATAATTGTAAGGGATTTGATTTAGGTCATACCTGAATCTAGTGGCTTACCTTACTTTCTTCAATTTAAGTCTGAATTTGGCAATAAAGAGTTCATGATCTTAGCCACAGTCAGCTCTATAGCAATTTACAGAGTAATTGTATGGATTTTGAATCTAATGGTAATTTAAGAACTGGAGTTCTATTTCAGGTATCTTCTAATTTCATTTTTCTACTAACTGGTTTTTAGTGCAGCTTATAAAAGTATCTGCTTATAAGACATTAGAAAACAAATGGAGCTTTTGACCATAGATAGTGTGAGAAGAACTGGCATGAGATACATTGTCTTGGGCACAAGAACTTGCCTTAGAGGAAGAGTTCATGAGCTTAAATGTCGTCAGGTCTATTGTTTTCTGGTGGTGTGAAAGTAAGTCAATTGATTAACTTCTCTGTGTTCAGTTTTGCTGTTTCATTGTGAGGTTACTTTTAGTACATCCTCTTAGGATCATTTGATAATGTACAACAGTCAAAACAGAGTCTGATACATTGTGAGGGTTCCTATTCTTGCATACTAAGGGGACAAGACTGTAGCAAGGTGGTTTAGCTATGATGAGAATTCTGGAGGGCAGAATCTAGGAAAAAGTTTCTGTGAGCCTAGTGGATTCTGCAGTGATTCTCTCCAGAAACAGATCTCTAATATGCTGAGGGGTCTAACCCTGTAAGAAGTAAAATCCTAAGAGTTTAATAGTTTCATTACACTCTGTCCTATACCAGCTTGTCAATGAATGGTAACAAAGCTGTACAAAAGTTAGTGAGGTCTAAAGTACCAATAGGAATGACTGTTTCTAACACCTTTCTTGGCATGGATCACTAAAGAATGTTTTCTTATCTCTCCTTGCTATTCTTTGAAACTCTGCATTCAAATGGGTGTATCTTTCCTTTTCTCCTTTGCCTTTCCTACCCTTCTTTTCTTAGCTACTTGTAAGGCCTACTCAGACAACCATTTTGCCTTTCTTTTTCTTGGGGATGGTCTTGATCATTGCCTCCTGTACAATGTCCCAAAACTCCATCCATAGTTCTTCAGGCACTCTGTCTATCAGATCTAATCCTTGAAACTATTTCTAACTTCCACTGTATAATTGTAAGGGATTTGATTTAGGTCACACCTGAATCTAGTGGTTTACCTTACTTTCTTCAATTTAAGTCTGAATTTGGCAATAAAGAGTTCATGATCTTAGCCACAGTCAGCTCTATAGCAATTTACAGAGTAATTGTATGCATTTTGAATCTAATGGTAATTTAAGAACTGGAGTTCTATTTCAGGTATCTTCTAATTTCATTTTTCTACTAACTGGTTTTTAGTGCAGCTTATAAAAGTATCTGCTTATAAGACATTAGAAAACAAATGGAGCTTTTGACCATAGATAGTGTGAGAAGAACTGGCATGAGATACATTGTCTTGGGCACAAGAACTTGCCTTAGAGGAAGAGTTCATGAGCTTAAGTGTCAGGTCTATTGTTTTCTGGTGGTGTGAAAGTAAGTCAATTGATTAACTTCTCTGTGTTCAGTTTTGTTGTTTCATTGTGAGGTTACTTTTAGTACATCCTCTTAGGATCATGTGATAATGTAAAAGTTTCTGTGAGCCTAGTGGATTCTGCAGTGATTCTCTCCAGAAACAGATCTCTAATATGCTGAGGGGTCTAACCCTGTAAGAAGTAAAATCCTAAGAGTTTAATAGTTTCATTACACTCTGTCCTATACCAGCTTGTCAATGAATGGTAACAAAGCTGTACAAAAGTTAGTGAGGTCTAAAGTACCAATAGGAATGACTGTTTCTAACACCTTTCTTGGCATGGATCACTAAAGAATGTTTTCTTATCTCTCCTTGCTATTCTTTGAAACTCTGCATTCAAATGGGTGTATCTTTCCTTTTCTCCTTTGCCTTTCCTACCCTTCTTTTCTTAGCTACTTGTAAGGCCTACTCAGACAACCATTTTGCCTTTCTTTTTCTTGGGGATGGTCTTGATCATTGCCTCCTGTACAATGTCCCAAAACTCCATCCATAGTTCTTCAGGCACTCTGTCTATCAGATCTAATCCTTGAAACTATTTCTAACTTCCACTGTATAATTGTAAGGGATTTGATTTAGGTCATACCTGAATCTAGTGGTTTAGGTCTAGTGGTTTACCTTACTTTCTTCAATTTAAGTCTGAATTTGGCAATAAAGAGTTCATGATCTTAGCCACAGTCAGCTCCAAGTCTTCTTTTTGCTGACCATATAGAGCTTCTCCATCTTTGGCTGCAAATAATATAATCAATCTGATTTTGGTATTGACCCTTTGGTGATGTCCACGTGTAGAGTCTTCTCTTGTGTTGTTGGAGGAGGGTGTTTGCCATTACTGGTGCATTCTCTTGGGAAAACTGTTAGCCTTTGCCAGGCATCATTTGGTACTCCAAGGCCAAACTTGCCTGTTACTCCAGGTATTACTTGACTTCCTACTTTTCCATTCCAGTCCCCTATGATGAAAAGGACATCTTTTTTTGGTGTTAGTTCTAGGTCTTGTAAGTCATCATAGAACTGTTTAGCTTCTTCAGCATTACTAGTTGGGGCACAGACTTGGATTACTGTGATACTGAATGGCTTGTCTTAGAAACAGAGATCATTCTGTTGTTTTTGAGATTACATCCAAGTACTGCATTTTGGACTCTTTGTTGACTATGATGGTTACTCCATTTCTTCCAAAGGATTCTTGCCCACAGTAGTAGATATGGTCATCTGAGTTAAATTCACCCATTCCAGTCCATCTTAGTTCACTGATTCCTAAAATGTCCACGTTCACTCTTGCCATCTCCTGTTTGACCACTTCCAATTTACCTTGATTCAAGGTCTTAACATTCCATGTTCCTATGCAATATTGCTGACTTTACTTCCATCACCAGTCACACAACTGAGTATTATTTTTGCTTTGGCTCCATCTCTTCATTCTTTCTGGAGTTATTTCTTCACTGATCTCCAGTAGCATATTGGGCACCTACCGACCTGGGGAGTTCATCTTTCGGTGTCCTGTCTTTTCGTCTTTTCATATTATTCACGAGGTTCTCAATGCAAGAATACTCAAGTGGTTTGCCATTCCCTCCTCCAGTGGACCACATTTTGTCAGAACTCTCCACAATGACCCCTCCATCTTGGGTGGCCTTACACAGCATGGCTCATAGTTTAATTGAGTTAGAGAAGGCTGTGGTCCATGTGAAAAGACTGGTTAGTTTTCTGTGATTGTGTGGTTTTCATTCTGTCTGTCCTCTGATTAATAAGGATAAGAGCCTTATGGAAGCTTCTCCATGGGAAAGACTGACTGTAGGGGAAACTGGGTCTTATTCTGATGGGTGGAGCCATGCTCAGTAAATATTTAATCCAATTTTCTGTTGATGGACTGGGCTATGTTCCCACCCTGTTGTTTGTTCCCTCCACCAGAGACTTCTGGCCACTCACAGGCAAGTCTGACTCAGTCTCTGCTCCTTTTTTCTGCCTCCTGGTGCACACAGGCTTTGTTTGTTCCCTCTAAGAGTCTGTTTCCCCAGTCGTGTGGAAGTTCTGTAATCAAATCCCGCTGGCCTCCAAAGTCAAATTCATTGGGGGTTCTTAGTCCCTTTGCCAGATCCCCAGGTTGAGAAACCTGTCATGGGTCCTAGAACTTTCTTAACAGTGCGAGAATTTCTTTGGTATAATTGTTCTGCAGTTTGTGGGTTATCTGCTCAATGGCTCTATGGTGGGGTTAATCGAGACCTTATTGAAGAGTGCTTATTTGTGGCTCAGACAGTAAAGCGTCTGTCTACAATGCTGGAGACCTGGGTTCGAGCCCTGGGTTGGGAAGATCCCCTGGAGAAGGAAATGGCAATCCACTCCAGAACTATTGCCTAGAAAATCCCATGGACAGAGGAGCCTGGTAGGCTCCAGTCTATGGGGTCGCAAAGAGTTGGACACGACTGAGTGACTTCACTTCACTTTATGTATGACCCAGCTCTGCTGCAGCCAGAGCCCCTGTCCCCGTGGCAGACCACTGCTGACCCCCTACCTCCACAGGAGACACTCAAAAACTCAAAGGCATGTCTGGCTCAGTCTCTGTGTGTTCTCTGGGTCCTATTGTGCACAAGGCTTTGTTTGAGCCCTCTGAGTGTCTCTGGCAGGTATGGAGTTTGATTCTAAACATGATTTCACCCCTTCTACCATCTTGTTGGGTCTTCTCCTTTGCCTTTAGATGTGGGGTGTCTTTTTTTTGGTGGGATCAAACACCTGTCATTCTCCTGTTGATGGTTGTTCAGCAGTGAGTTGCAGTTTTGAGAGATCTCTTCAAGAAAATTACAGATACCAAGAGAACATTTCATGCAAAGATGGGCACAATAAAGGACAGAAATGGTATGACCTAACAGAAGTAGAAGATACTAAGAAAAGGTGGCAAGAATACACAGAACTTTGCAAAAAACATCTTAATGACCCAGATAACCTCAGTGGTGTGATCACTCACCTAGAGCCAGACATCCTGGAGTGAAAAGTTAAGAGGGCCTTAGGAAGCATCACTATGAACAAAGCCAGTGGGGGTGATGGAATTCCACCTAGGCTACTCAAGNATGCAAAGATGGGCACAATAAAGGACAGAAATGATATGACCTAACAGAAGTAGAAGATACTAAGAAAAGGTGGCAAGAATACACAGAACTTTGCAAAAAACACCTTAATGACCCAGATAACCTCAGTGGTGTGATCACTCACCTAGAGCCAGACATCCTGGAGTGAAAAGTTTAGAGGGCCTTAGGAAGCATCACTATGAACAAAGCCAGTGGGGGTGATGGAATTCCACCTAGGCTACTCAAGTCCTACTAGATGATGCTGTTGAAGTGCTGCAGTTAATATGCCAGCAAATTTGGAAAACTCAGCAGTGGTCACAGGACTGGAAAAGGTCAGTTTTCATTCCAATCCCAAAGAAAGGCAATGCCAAAGAATATTCAAACTATTGTACAACTGTACCCATCTCACATGCTAGCAAAGTAATATTCAAAATTCTCCAAGAGAAGCTTAAACATACGTGAGCCAAGAAATTCCAGATGCTCAAAATGGATTTAGAAAAGGCAGAGAAACCAGAGGTCAAATTACCAACATTCATTGGATCATAGAAAAAGCAAGAGAGTTCCAGAAAAAATTTTACCTGCTTTATTAACTATGCCAACACCTTTGACTGCGTGAATCACAAAAAACTGTTGAAAATTCTTCAAGAGATGGGCATACCAGATCACCTTATCTGCTTCCTGAGAAATCTGTATGCAGGTCAAGAAGCAACAGTTAGAACCACACATGGAACAACAGACTGGTTCCAAATTGGGAAAGGAATAAGTTCAGGCTGTATACTGTCACCCTGCTTATTTAACTTGTATGCAGAGTACATTATGAGACATGCTGGGCTGGATGAAGCACAGGCTGAAATCAAACTTGCAGGGAGAAATATCAATAATCTCAGATATGCAGATGACACCACCCTTATGGCATAAAGCAAAGAGGAAGTGAAGAGCCTCTTAATGAAAGAGAAAGAGGAGAGTGAAAAAGCTGGCTTAAAACTCAACATTCAAAGAACTAAAATCATGGCATCCAGTCACATCACTTCATGGCAAATAGATGGAGAGGCAATGGAAACAGTGACAGACTTTTATGTTTTTGGGCTCCAAGACCACTGCAGATGATGACTGCAGCCATATAATTAAAAGACGCTTGCTCTTTGGAAGAAAAGCTATGAGCAACCTAGACAACATATTAAAAAGCAGAGACATTACTTTGCTGACAAAGGTCCATCTAGTCATAGCTATGGTTTTTCCAGTAGTCATGTATGGACATGAAAGTTGAACCATAAAGAAAGCTGAGTGCTGAAGAATTGATGCTTTTGATCTATCATGTTGGAAAAGACTCTTTAGAGTCCCGTTGGATGGCAGGGACATCAAATCAATCCATCCTAAAGGCAATCAATCCTGAATATTCACTGGAAGGACTGATGCTGAAGCTGAAGCTCCAATACTTTGGCCATGTGAAGAACTGACTCCTTGGAAAGGACCCAGATGCTGGGAAAGATTGAAGATAGGAGGAGAAGGGGACGGCAGAGGATGAGATGGTTGGATGGTATCACCGACTTGATGAACAGGAGTTTGAGTGAGCTCTGGGAGTTGGTGATGGACAGGGAAGCCTGTCATGCTGTAGTCCGTGGGGTCACAAAGGGTCAGACACAACTGAGCAACTGTTCTGAATTAAACCCATTTCTATCTAATTCATCTCCTTCCTCCTGATTCAGGTAGATGAACTATCTATTATTCCATATTCCCCCTCTATAGATGATGTGTTTAGTCCTTCCTAAAAGTTTTTCTCAGTCTCAGAGTGTGTCTCCATTCATTTACCTTAAGCTTGTTCTATGAAGTAATGTAAGTGAGTGCCTCCCTGCCCCAGCTTTCCTTCTTCTCTTGCTGCTCACAACCAGTTACATCCTCCTCCTCTAATGTACCTCTTTACCAGTAAGCATATGCAACCAAGAACTAAAATCTCATGAAATTTGGAGGAAAAAAAGCCAAGGTAAAGAACTGGAGGTTTCTTAAAAAAATTTTTATTTGTCCAGTTTATGAGTTCTAGAGTGATGGAACTAATTGTTTATATATTTGAGTGATATGTTTGGGTCTTTTTTTCCCCTTCCAGCTGGGGATCTTGGGCAAGTCACTGAAATCTGAGCCTCTGTATCCTCATTACTAGAATGATAACCACCCTAAGTCACATGGCTCATGTTAAAAGTCGTGAGAGTCCCCATTTAATGAAAGGCTCTCTATTCTATGAAGTGTGGGATTTAGGTATAACACTTAAATTACATACGGATTGTGATCCCAACAATGACATTAGGAAGCTGGGCATGATTATCCTCCAATTTGTAGACAGAGAAACCTTTGTTTTTAAAGAACATTCATAGTTAGTTCTAGGTAATACAACTAGTAGGAAGCAGAGCTCGGATCTGAACTGAGATCTCTGTCTGAAAACCCATATTTTTGCCATTATATTTTCAAATGAGTTCACAGAAGTGAGTGTGTTTTGTAAACCAAGTTTTTCATAAGAATCTCACAATCTCATTATCCGTTCTCACTCCAGAAAACTCACTCTTACCCATGGCAGGTCAGTAGCACAATCTCCAAAGCCCAGGAACAATCAGTTCCAATTACTTTACTAGCCAGGAGCAGACAACTTGAAACTTCTGTATTCCCAGGCAGCCAGAACTGTTTGCCATTTTTAGCCTCTGATACCAACTGCTTCTCCTACAGGCATCTTTACTGGTGCACCAGTTGCCAGAACAGATCTATCTTTTTTGAAGCCTGCTTTTGCTCAAACTCCATGGGCTCATTTGATAAAAAAAAAAGTTGACTCCAAGCCATGCTTAATCTTTTGCTCCATAGGCTATGCTTGGGAGCTGGCTCGCAAACTGCCCCTCAAAGGGAGGAGGGAAAGTAACAATAAAAAGAGAGTTATGGACTGTGAAACCTTGCCCGACAGGCTCTCTTTCCTGGAATTAGCTAGGAAAGCAGAAATGGATGTTATTAGAGGGCAAGTGTCTGGCTTTGCAGCTCTCAATGGGCTCTGTCCTTGGTAAGACTCCTTAATGGCTGAGCTTGGAAAGACTACACAACAGCTGTGCCTGGAGATAGCACACATTGAGTGTGATTAGGGTAATGTTTTCTTCATTGCTTAAGCAATAGAAGGAAAGAGCAGAGCTAATGCATCAGACTTTCATCTCAGGCACAGGGGGACAAAAGGATGCCAGACAGCTACAAAATGGTAGTCCCTGTGATCCAGATAGAATTGAGTTGTTCACTCCAAGCACAATTGGAAGAAGGAAAAAAAAAAAAAATATATATATATATATGTATCACCTCTCATGATAAAACTATTCAAAAAGACCTTGGAATGATCTATACAGAAATATACATGAAAACCATGAAGTTACTTATGGGACTGTGACTCTGATGCTGGGAGGGATTGGGGGCAGGAAGAGAAGGGGATGACAGAGGATGAGATGGCTGGATGGCTTCACTGACTCGATGGACGTTGAGTCTGAGTGAACCCTGGGAGTTGGTGATGGACAGGGAGGCCTGGCATGCTGCGATTCATGGGGTCGCAAAGAGTTGGACATAACTGAGTGACTGAACTGAACTGAACTGATATGAAAGTTAGAAAGTCTAACCCCTTTTTAGATCTGCTACTCAATTTTTGTGTAATAATCCTCCTGGTAATAAAGAATCCACCTGCCAAGCAAGAGACATGGGTTTAATTCCTGGCTTGAGAAGATTCCCCTGGAGAAGGAAATGGCTACCCACTTCTAGCCATTATTCCCTGGGAAATCCCATGGACAGAGGAGCCTGATGGGCTACAGTCAATGGGGTTGCAAAGAGTCAGACATGACTTAGTGACTAAACAACAAGGAAATATATTATCCAGAATTGTGTCTCAGAGTTTCCATCTGTAAATTGAAGATAAGACACCTATTCTTATCTCCTATTTGACATCAGAGCCATTTTGTAAGAATTAAGTGCATTAATGGATCTGAAAGTGTTCTTAAATGTACCTATGTATTATTGTATTCATATTAGTAATTTATTGATGAAGAATATTCAGCATCTGATTTCATTAATACATGGGAGAAAAAATCAGAAAATTCTTATGTGCATTGTGTCAGGAGTTTAAAAATAAACTCTCAAAAATCACACTTAGGTAACTACTGCTAAAGCCTTCTTACATTTTTGTTTGTTTTGATTTTTACCTGCTCAGCTTCTTTTAAAAAGTGCTAATTACAGACAATGCTTTTCAGTGCTTTTCCCAAGAAAATGACAATTGTCAAGACTATTCTAAAGGTAGAGAAAATCTTGATTCTATTTTATGTTTACCTTGTCTGCCAGTGGAGGAATAATCAAGAAAAACTGCAAGAATTAAATCTGTCACACATACCCATACTTCTAAGGCAATATATACCCTTCCACGTTTATGACCTGAGTCAAGGCAGGAGTAAAATGGTTACTGTGTGTTTCTTTTACTCTCAGTTCAAGATAACCAGATTACATCCCTATTTGGGTTTTCATATAACCTAAACTTAATTTTGGATTTCTCTTCTTGGAGGTCCTTCTTCTTTGCAAAGACACTTGATTTAAGGTCATCATGTAAGTGTTTTTGCCACAAATCATTGCAATGAATATGTTTTTTTAGACGGAAATAACATCGAAGGTCCATATTATACTTGGTTTTATAAGTTCTACATATTTGTTATAACATTAGTTTCTTTTAGTCATTGTGATGGTTAATTTTATGTGTCAACTTGACTGGGCCACAGAGTACCCAGATATCTGGTCAAAAATTCTGGGTGTTTCTGGAGGATGTTTTTGGATGAACTAGCATTTAAATTGGTGAACTGAGTAAAGTAGACTGTCAGTGGGCCTTTCAAATCAGTTGAAGGCCAGAATAGAACCAAAAGGCTGACTCTTCCTCAAGTACTCAAAAATAAATCTGGGTCTGGCAGCTCGCCTTACAGATCTTAGGATCCGTTAGCCTCTGCAGTTGCATGAGCTGGTAAGTCAATTCCACATAATGAATCAACCTCACATAAGTCCTGGAGATGTAATGTGTAGTGTGGTGAGTATAATTAATAATACTCTATTCTACATTTCTAAGAGAGTAAATCTTAAAAGTTATCATCACAAGGAAAAACAATTTGTAACTATGTATGGCTAGATGTTAATTAAATTTATTGTGGTGATAATTTCACAATAAACACAAATATTGAATTTTGCACACTTGAAACTAATGTTATATGTTGATTATTGTTCCAATAAAAAAATCAATCTCTAGGTAGAGAGATATAGATATATGTGTATATATGTAATAGTTTTATATACACACATCCTTTTAGTTCTGTTTCACTGGAGAATGCTGAAGAATACAGTCAGTCGCATTTTGTACTTTTAGATTCCTCATGAGAGAAGATTGGCCACTACTCAGTATTCTGTTGTTTTCCCTGTACTGGTTTTCCAAGTAAATTTCAGAATAAATTAGTTGGGGAAAAAAGATATTACTGCATGTGTGTGTGTGTGTGTGTGTTTACGTAACAGTTCATATACAGAAATTTTTTCCAGTGTAAAGGATCTTCAAACTCTTTTATGTGCATCTAAAATATTCCTACCTGTTATTTGTTTTTCTTCACTTTTGATCAGTAATCCTTTTTTTTGGCTAGTTTGCTGATGTTCTCCATCTCAGATATGCCACAAGATTGATGGCTTCAAACCTTCAACTTCAGCTTTCCTTCTTTTGCAAGTTGGGATTGGGTTTGGGTCAACTCTGGGTCAAGAATATATTAGGTTAGTCTTTTCAGATTGTGTTTAGATCCATATATCAAGAACACACTGAAACTGAGATGGCTTCCTTGGCTGCCCTCTCGTACCATTTGACCTTTCCAGAGTCTTTTTTCCAGTTGTGGTTTCCTCTTTGCACTCTGCCTATACACAGTTTACGCTGAAAGTGCTACAGGAAATCATTTCTTAAAACCTGAAAGTCCTACACATATTTCATTTAAGTTTTTTCTTTTTTATTCCAGAAAACAAAGTGCTCCAAATAATTTGGGGGCAATTAGGTACTAGTATATTAGGAAGAACACTGTGCTGGGAGTCAAATCACTCTTAAGGTGCTAGAATCTTAACGTGGAGCTGTGTTACTTGTGGTAAATCACTGAATTCTGATGAAAATTACACTGTCTACCTTAGTGATATTGAGGAACAGATGATAGTGGGTTTGGAAAATTAATTTGTTAGCTGTCAATAAATCTCAAAATGGATTAAATTTTTCTTCATCTTCTAAATAAATAGTATTTTATTTGTGGTCCTATAACTACCACTTCCCATTTTCACATTAAATCAAAATTATAATCTCTTATATCCTTAGTTTTGGACCGTGAAATAGGCACACTGAAACCTCTAAGCATATTTGATCTAGGTGTTCCCCCAATGTGTTATTGTATATGAAAATATATGATATAATTTCATTGGAATTACAATTAAAATATAACCTGGAAGTTTAATGCCAAGGATATGTGGTCTCTTCACTTCCTACTTCTTCTAGTGGGATTCATTTGATCCTATTTCAGTACCTCTCAAGGTGATAAACTGATCTCCACAGAAAGGAATCAAGTTTTCACAGGATAGATAAGACATATTAAAGACATAGAAAGTAAAGCTGCAAGACTGCAAATAATTCAACCTAGAAATGCTTAAGTTTGGAAAGCAATTTAATTACAGACAAAAATTATAAAAAGAGAAGAATGACTTAGTTAAACAAATGATGGGGAAATTCGCAGATCTGAATTTTAATGTTGTCTGTACCATGAAATAGCAATAGGATTTTAAATACATCTTTTAGTTCTGGTTCAGAGTTTTCATTCATTTAAAAAATAATGAAGATGTTTGTCCCAGGAGTTCTTTAAGAAAGTTTCTAGCACTAACTTTCTAATTTTGCCTCTCTCCTCAAGCCTCTAGTTCCCAGGACAGCCACACAATGTCTATTTGCAGGAAATAGCATGACAGCATCTTCCTTTCTCCAGAAAAAGGAACATGAGTACTGAAGGAACTGCCTTTTCCAGCAGTGAATATATAATACAATCACTCACAAACAAAGGCACCTACCTTCACAGAGCTTTTTTTTTTCAATGCTACCATTTAAAGGCTAGTTCTGATCCAAGAACTTGTCAATTTGAACATCAAGTGGATCCTGTTAATAATAAAAAAACACAAGTATTAAGACTGACAATAACTTTCATTTATTAAACAGTTATATTACACACATAACATTCCTTTTATTTTTTAAAATTTATTTTAATTGGAGGCTAATTACTTTAAAATATTGTGGTGGTTTTTGCCATAGATTCACAGAAATCAGCCAGGGGTGTATGTGTTCCCATCCTGACACTCCACCCCACCTCCCTCCCCATCCCATCCCTCAGGGTCATCCCAGTGCACCAGCCCTGAGCACCCCGTCTCATGCATCGCACCTAGACTGGCGATCTGTTTCATATATGATAATATACATCTTTCAATGCTATTCTCTCAAATCATCCCACCCTTGCCTTCTCCCACAGAGTCCATAGGCTGTTCTTTACATCTGTGTCTCTTTTGCTGTCTCACATATAGGGTCATTGTTGCCATCTTTCTAAATTCCATACATATGCGTTAATATACTGTATTGGTGTTTTTATATTTTATTTCACTCTGTATAATAGGCTCCAGTTTAATCCACCTCATTAAAACTGACTCAAAAGCATTCTTTTTAATAGTTGAGTAATATTCCATGGTGTATATGTACCACTGCTTTCTTATCCATTCATCTGCTGATGCACATCTAGGTTGCTTCCATGTTCTGGCTATTGTAAACAGTGCTATGATGAACATTGAGGTACTCGTGTCTCTTTCAATTCTGATTTCCTCTGTGTGTATGCTCAGCAGTGGGATTGCTGGGCTGTATGGCAGTTCTATTTCCAGTTATTTAAGGAATCTCCATGCCGTGAATGGATTCACAGTGGCTGTACTAGTTCACATTCCCACCAACACTGTAAGAGGGTTCCTTTTCCTCAGCATCCTCTCCAGCATTTATTGTGAGTAGGGTTTTGGATAGCAGCCATTCTGACTGGTGTGAGATGGTACCTTATTGTGGTTTTGATTTGCATTTCTCTGATAATGAGTGATGTTGAACATCTTTTCATGTGTTTGTTAGCCATCTGTATATCTTCTTTGGAGAGATGTTTGTTTAGTTCTTTGGCCCATTTTTTTTTTTTTTTTTNTCTCTGGGCTTCCATTGATCTATGTTTCTGTCTTTGTGTCAGTACCATACTGTCTTGATGACTGTGGCTTTGTAGTAGAGCCTGAAATCAGGCAGGGTGGTTCCTCCAGTTCCATTCTTCTTTCTCAAGATTGCTTTGGCTATTCGGTTTTTTTGTTATTTCCATACAAATTATGAAATTATTTGTTCTAGTTCTCTGAAAAATACCTTTGGCAGCTTGATAGGGATTGCTATCTATAGATTGTTTTGGGTAGTATACACATTTTCACTATATTGATTCATTCAATCCATGAACATGGCATATTTTTCTCCATCTATTTGCGTCATCTTTTATTTCTTTCATCAGTGTTTTATTTTTTTCTATATATAGATCTTTTGATTCTTTAGGTGACTTTATTCCAGAGTATTTTATTCTTTTCATTGCAATGGTGAATGGAATTGTTTCCTTAATTTCTCTTTCTGTTTTCTCATTGTTAATGTATAGGAATGCAAGGGATTTCTGTGTGTTGATTTTATATCCTGCATCTTTACTATATTCATTGATTAGCTCAACATTCTTATCTCACTAAAACTTCACACTGATATTTCAAAATAGTTACTATTAGCATGTTTGAGATGAAGAAGTTAGCAATATGGTCAGATCAGACAGGTGGTAAGCAACAGAGCTGGGAGATGGATCTCCTTCCAGATGGCTTTTTTGATGGGTCTTCCTATGAGCTAACAGTCATCTAAATTCAGCAATGTTCACAAGAAAGCCAATGTGTGAATGTCATCCTTGATAGACTGTGTGTCTTTAATTTTCCTTTCTTTGAAACAGGAACACTAAATTTCATTAAACCTCACATGGACATTGTGAAAGTTACATGTAACAAAAAGATCAGACGTCTATCATAGATACTGCCAAGTTGTCTTTATTTTTTTAACTTTTATTTTATATTGGAGTATATAATGATTTACAATATTGTGTTAGTTTCAGGTGTATAGCAAAGTGATTTAGATATACTATTCAGTTCAGTTTGGTTTAGTCACTCAGTCGTATCTGACTCTTTGTGACCCCTTGGACTGTAGCACGTCAGGCCTCCCTGTCCATCCTCTCTCTCCAACTCCTAGAGCTTGCTTAAACTCATGTCCATCAAATCGGTGATGCCATCCAACCATTTCCTCCTCTGTCATTCCCTTCTCCTTCCTTCAATCTTTCCCAGCATCTGGGTCTTTCCCAATGAGTCAATTCTTCACATCAGGTGGCCAAAGTATTGGAGTTTCAGCTTCAGCATCAGTCCTTCCAATGAACACCGAGGACTGATCTCCTTTTGGATGGACTGGTTGGATGTTCTTGCAATTCAAGGGACTCTCAAGAGTCTTCTCCAACACCACAGTTCAAAAATATCAATTCTTTGAAACACACATCTATTCTTTTTCAAATTCTTTTCCCAAATATGTTATTACAGAGTATTGAGTAGAGCTTTCTGTGCCATACTGTAGGTCCTTGTTTATCTATTTCATATATACATAATTGTGTATATGTTAATCCCAATCTCCTATTTACAATTTATCCTTCCTCCTACCTATCCCCTTCGGTAACTATAATCAAGTTGTCTTTATTGTAACATTGCCCACCCTGGCCTTGATTCTGAATGGATTTCCAATCATCTTTTAGAAGTTATTTTAAAGCTCAAATAACAGAAAAAAAGACAGAATTTTGACCATACTTAGGGTGATCCTACATGTGCAGAGAAGGCTCAATAATTCTCAATTCTTGATAATGATAAGATAAATTAATTTTTTTAAGTATTAATTTAATTTTACAGAGGGATTCCATGTTATACTTATTTGTGGTTTCAGTGTTTCCACCTTACACATTAGGCATCATCCTAAGAGATACACAAGTTCTAAATGGCAAAAAAAGAACCTTGGAAAAGAAATTAGTTCCAAAAGAAGAGTAAGTTGAAAACAAGCTATTAAATCTTTTCTTTAATCATTCAGAACCTCATTATCAGATGTCTGTGCCCTGTGTCTGAAATGTTTTCTGTTTCCTTACTCACAAACTCTCACTTGCCTTTAAAAATTTTCTAAGAATATTTCAATACATATATTCATAATGTTATTACTTGTCATATATTACATTACATATAATCATATAGATATAGAGATCTCTGAAGACTTGTTTTGGATTATAGGACAAACACAACTTGATTTTAGCCAACATGCTAGCTGGAGACACATTATATGTATCTGTTTGAGCTTTTATGTGTAATTTACATTTCTTAAGCCACAATAACCTGGAGGAGTCCCCTCAAATGAGTGGGTGTAGGTTGTCAAAGCCTTAGTCTTTAGCTCCAAGGCTCATTGGTTTAACTGTGTGAACCAGACTAGCCTGTCTCTCCTTTCTGCTAAAGAAGGGGTTCTTAATCCTTGCTAGGTATTAGAACTCCTAAGGATTCTAATCACTGATTACAAGGTTTCATGACAGACCATTTGAATCTGGATCCCTGAGGGTAGGATTCAGGCATCAGTGTTTTGAAAAAGTTCCCTAGATGATTCTACCATTTAGCCAGAGTTGAGAAACACTGGTTTAGATAAAGACTTGACCGCTGTTGCTGTAATGATCTCATTGAAGCATTTTCTGCCCAGTGGAGTCCATCCTTGGTAACAGAAACCACTTCTGCTCTCTATTGTAGGCTCTGTTGCTCTCAGCTGGTCCAGAAGTTGAATTGGGGTTTGAAGGCATCAATCAATGTTTTGCCTCCAGTGTTGTTCTAGTTACTGATGTCTAGTATCACTTCAACCATCATATGCTGGAATGGAGGACTCTGTCCCCTACCTGTTAGGATTATTTATAAAACCAAAAAGAGTAGGGGCCTGGATGTCCATTTCTTTCTAAAAGATTACTCATAGTATTATTTCTGTTATTTAATACTGCTGTTCAGTTGATTTGGACAATAGTTGTGCATGTCTTCCCTGAGGACTACGTCACAAAATGCTTTAGTTAATACTGCACAGGCCTCACTCAGCATGGCCTACTCACAGGAGCACATGACAGTGGGAGGAATGATAAAGTCAAGGTTATTCCTCAAGGTTAAACAGTGGAGACAGGATATGGGGAAGGGGAGAGGAGGACACAGGAAGTTGATGGAGGCATGCTCCCAACCTGTCAAATCATTTCTCACACTGATATTCATGATAAGATCATAAGATATTCAACATCACAAGATACATACCAAGTTGAAGTGATTTTCTTTACTAAAACACTTCCTGGGAGTTTAAAGGATTTTTATTACCTACAGTTATTCTATTGCTCCAATTTGGGCATTGGTCATTTACCACCATAAGCTGGCAGGGGTTGGGGGCAGGAGGAGAAGGGGATGACAGAGGATGAAATGGCTGGATGGCATCATCGACTCAATGGACATGAGTTTGAGTGAACTCCGGGAGTTGGTGATGGACAGGGAGGCCTGGCGTGCTGTGATTCATTGGGTTGCAAAGGGTTGGACACGACTGAGCGACTGAACTGAACTGAACCTTGACTGTGGTAAATAACCAATGCCAGATTTGGAGCAACAGAGTAATTGTAGGCAGTAATGCCATTTACAATCACATACCTTAACTGTGGGTTTCCCTTGTGGCTCAGCTGGTAAAGAATCAGGCTGCAGTGCAGAAGACCTGGGTTCGATCCCTGGGCTGGGAGAAGGAAAAGACTACCCACTCCAGCATTCTGGCCTGGAGAATTCCATGGACCATATAGTCCGTGGGGTCACATGGGCTCCCTAGGTGGCGCTAGTGTTAAAGAACCTGCCTGCCAATGAGGGGATGTGGGCTTGGTCCTTGGGTCAGGAAGATCCCCTGGAGGAGGACATGGCAACCCACTCTAGTATTCTTGCCTAGAGAATCCCATGGGCAGGGGAGCCTGGTGGGCTGCAGTCCAGTGGGTCATAAAGAGTCAGATACGACTGAAATGACTTAGCATGTGCGTACCTTAACTGTTTCTCTCATTGGGTCTATTGGGTCTTCATGTAAAGAGAACCTCCAATCAATCAACTCCACAATGTTCAATTGCAACAGACTAACCCTCTTCCATCTCCCCTGGAACCTATATATTTATAGGAATTTGTTCAGTTCAGTTTTCATGGTCATATGAATCAAGATCTTACAGGACAGTTGCTAGACATCTATAGAAAGTGTTAGTTACTCCGTCATGTCTGCCTTTTTGCAACCCCATAGACTATAGCCCACCAGGCTCCTCGGTCCATGGGATTCACCAGGCAAGAATACTGGAGTGGGTTGCCATTCTCTTCTCCAGAAGATCTTCCTAACTCAGGGATCAAACCCGGGTCTCTAGCATTGTAGGCAGATTCTTTAACATCTGAGCCAACAGGGAAACTCCCTATAAACAATCTCATTTAATCTATAAACAATCTCAAGACATCTATAAACAATCTCAATAAATGTTGCATGAATGAAGTCAGTGAACAGTACCCAGCAAAAGACAATCAGCAAGTGAAACCAGCCTCAAACATTACTCTTCATGATGGTCAAAGAAGTGGAGTTGGGAGTTTTGAAGAAAAGGAACATAATTTCGCATCCCTGTTGCTCCCTTTTCAAGTTCAGCACATACTCCATCCCTATCTACATGTTTACTCTATCTCTACTGCATAGATCAAGGAGAGGCTGGTCCAGAACCTTTCAGGGAGAAGCAGTCCCCAAGGCCAAATCAGGTGGGACTGGATCCTATGTTCCCCAAACCCTTGACTCCTGCACAGACGTTACGATAATCAACGCTGCTGTGACAGGTAAGCGCTAAATTAGACATCAATGCAATGGCTCAGTGAACAGAAGCAGATATTCACTCTCAAATGTGTAAATCCATTTAGCTGTAATACCTGGCTGCCTCAGCTAGAGTTAAGTCCCTGACAAGTTAAAAGGATGCCTGACATGTATTCCTGCTCCTCCTTGGGGAGATAATGGACAGAGAAGGCACCAGAGGAGGGGAAATTGAATCCTTTGGGGTTTCATTTACAAGCTGTTTACTGAAAAATTTAACATCTGAACACGTTGTGCTGGGTGGCATCCTCGGCCTTTTGTGCTCAGCATCTGGCCATTCTCCTTCCCTCTGTCCGCTGTCTGACTTGGATGGGAAATAACCATCTTCTTTCCCAAAGACCCGTTAAAAATCAGTAATGTAAGGGATCAGTCAGGACAGCCTGCCGGCCACTTATTCCTTATGAATCATCTGACAGTTTTTTAGTTTGACAATTGCACCTCATATATTTTAATATTGGTTTTCAAAGAAGAAAGTGGAGAACTTCCATTTCTTTACAGCTCCCTGTAATTTCAACTTGCTCTTTACTTATGTATGAAGTCGACTTGGGTGGAAAGGTTAAAGGCAGATGAATTTCTAGTTTCAGAGCCTAGGAAAGGCCAATAAAATGTGCAATAATCTTAATGTTAAGGTTTCACAGAGCTGAAGATATGCTTTATATTCATGGATGACATTCCTTGAAAATGATGACAAGGACCTCATATTTTCAAAGGTTTAAAAAAATTTTTTTTCTACATCTTAACCCATTTAAACTTTCTTAGACAATTGTAAAAGATAAAAGAAAATAAAACAGAATAAAACAAAACAAACAAAGAGCCCATTATGATTGAAAAGTTTTCATGATACTTTTAGGTCCAACAAGCAAGGAATGTGTTTATTTGATTTTAACCCTCTCTATACCATTCAGAAAAGAGCTACTTTTCTAACCCCAAATATTTACCAATCTTCCTATGCATGAACTCTGCTTCTCTTAATTTTTATTCGTGAAACAGCTTGAACTCATTGGAAAAGACCCTGATGCTGGGAAAGATTGAAGAAAAAAGGAAAAGGCAGTGACAGAGGATGAGATGGTTAGATAGCATCACTAACTCAATGCACATGACTTTGAGCAAACTCAAGCAGAAACTGGAGGACAGAAGAGCCTGGTGTGCCCCAGCCCTCGGGGTCACAAAGAGTTGAATACAACTTAGCAACTGAAAAGCAACAATGAACAATTAAATGATTGGATTAAAAATTCTGGAAGACATCATAGAGGATTACTTACCTCTGTTTTATAGATGTAAATATAATATCACAGGGCAAAAGTTACTTATTTAAATTCTTATATTTACTATGATAATGAAATAAGAAAAAAACTTTGATTGTACCTTCTTTCCTTTCTACTGTTCTAGGGTAAAATAAAGCAGAGAATCAGGAAGTACGGGAAGGAAAGAAATGAAGAGATGAGCTGTCTTTTCAAACATGAATTTTTTGGAATTTGAACCACTATAGTATACATCTATCCTAAAATTGTCTGTTCCATCTCATTCTACAAGTTTAGATTCTATTCAGTGCCAGCAATTGTACTTATCACTACACTACAAAACATCAAAATAATAGCGTATTTTTATGGAGATTCATACTTCTCAAAGTACTCTCATTTTCATTATACCATTTTATCCTAACAACCCTTGAATCATAAAATTGTATAGTGAGAAGGACCCTCCAATAACATTACCTTTAAAATAGTCCCCCAGATTATGATCTCGTCTCTAATTTTGGAGCATTTACCATTATCATGAAACAAACAATTCCATTTAAGAAACTTTTTTTTCTTTATAGTAAAAAAGTAGCACTTGTTCAGTTTTGCAAGTTTAAGAATCACAGAATAAACAATACAAGTAAAATTACTTTCATTTCTACCACCAAGGATTAACTGCTATTAATATTTTGGTAGACTCCCATGTTGTCTTTCATCTATACAGATATGTATATAATTAGTTGAGAATATTATTACTGTAGTGGGCTTCCCTCATAGCTCAGTCAGTGAAGAATCTGCCTGCAATGCAGGAGACCCGGGTTTGATTCCTGGGTCGGGAAGATCCTCTGGAGAAGGAAATGACAATACACTCCAGGATTCTCACCTGAAGAATCCCATGGACAGAGGAATCTGGCAGGCTAGAAGCCATGGGATCAGAAGGGTTGGACACGGCTTAGCGACTAAGCCACCAAACCATTATTACTGTAACAGCCAATGTATATATATAACTGTTTCTGGGGTTCAGAGTGAGCCTCCCCTAGATGTGGGACTTTTGCATGAGGATTATTTGGAGCTAAAGGCAATTGAGACCCTCTAGGTTCAAGAGAAACTATTACTTTCCTGTAGATATCTGGAAGAATTTATATTGGGGATTTTTCCCAGAGAAGAGTAATTAGCAGAGAGAGATTTTATCTAAGTGGCTCCGTCGTCATAGCAGGGCAAATGTCTAATTTACGAATATCTGCTTTTCTTCTTGCTGTTGTGCTGTGAAAGATTCTCTCATCCTTGGAAGCTCCAGGGCCCTAGTATATTCCTTAGCTCAGGATAGCATACAGACCTCATTTTAGCCTTCTGTCCCCAAATTTCTCGTTTATGTGGGGTCTCTAACCCTCTCATGTATGTGGGATTTTTGTATATGTAATGAAATTTGATTTTCTCCTGTTAATCTCTTTTGTGTCAATTTAATTCCTAGACCAGCCAGAAAAACCTACAAAGGTAGAAGGAAGGTTTTGCTTGTTTTTTTTTTTTTTTTTNTTTGCATGAAATGTTCCCTTGGTATCTCTAATTTTCTGAAGAGATTCTTGTCTTTCCCATTCTGTTGTTTTCCTCTATTTCTTTGCATTGATGGTTAAGGAAGGCTTTCTTATCTCTTCTTGCTATTCTTTGGAACTCTGCATTCAGATGCTTAGATCTTTCCTTTTCTCCTTTGCTTTTCACCTCTCCTTTTCACAGCTATTTGTAAGGCCTCCTCAGACAGCCATTTTCCTTTTTTGTATTTTTTTTCCATGAGGATGGTCTTGCTCCCTGTCTCCTGTACAATGTCATGAACCTCATTCTTTAGTTCATCAGGTACTCCCTTAAATCTATTTTTCACTTCCACTGTATAATCATAAGGGGTTTGATTTAGGTCATACCTGAATGGTCTAGTGGTTTCCCCTACTTTCTTCAATTTAAGTCTGAATTTGGCAATAAGGAGTTCATGATCTGAGCCACAGTCAGCTCCAGGTCTTGTTTTTATTGACTGTATAGAGCTTCTCCATCTTTGGCTGCAAAGAATATAATCAATTTGATTTCAGTGTTGGCCATCTGGTGATGTCCATGTGTAGAGTCTTTTCTTGTGTTGTTAGAAGAGGGTGTTTGCTATGACCAGTGTATTTTCTTGGCAAAACTCTATTAGTCTTTGCCCTGCTTCATTCCACATTCCAAGGCCAAATTTGCCTGTTGCCCCAAGTGTTTCTTGACTTCCTACTTTTGCATTCCAGTCCCCTATAATGAAAAGGACATCTTTTGGGGGTGTTAGTTCTAAAAGGTCTTGTAGGTTTTCATAGGACCATTCAACTTCAGCTTCTTCAGCGTTACTGGTTGGGGCATAGAATTGGATTACTGATATTGAATGGTTTGCCCTGGAATTGAACAGAGATCATTCTGTCGCTTTTGAGATTGCATCCAAGTACTGCATTTCTGATTCTTTTGTTGACCATGATGGCTACTCCATTTCTTCTGATGGATTTCTGCCCATAGTAGTAGATATAATGGTCACCTGAGTTAAATTCATCCATTCCAGTCCATTTTAGTTCGCTGATTCCTATAATGTCGACATTCACTCTTGCCATCTCTTGTTTTACCACTTCTAATTTGCCTTGATTCATGGACCTGACAATCCAGGATCCTATGCAATATTGCTTTTTACAGCATCAGACCTTGCATCTATCACCAGTCACATCCACAGCTGGGTATTGTGTTTGCTTTGGCTCCATCCCTTCATTCTTTCTAGAGTTATTTCTCCACGGATCTCCAGTAGCTTATTGGGCACTTACTGACCTGGGGAGTCATTTTGCCTGTTTGCCTATCATTTTGCCTGTTCATACTGTTCACAGGGTTCTCAAGGCAAGAATACTGAAGTGGTTCGCCATTTCCTTCTCCAGTGGACCACATTCTGTCAGCCCTCTCCACCATGACCTGCCCGTCTTGGGTGGCCCCACTGGCATGGCTTAGTTTCACTGAGTTAGACAAGGCTGTGGTCCTAGTGTGATTAGATTGACTAGTTTTCTGTCTTTGGGAAGGTTAAATCCTTTGTAAAGGGGCAGTTTTCCAGGAAGCTCTTCCCTCAGGCCAGTCACCTTTCTTTGTCTCCCTCTCCACCCTCCCCCTACCCCAGGTTAATTTGTCTTAGGACCCTCCCCTGAGGTGTGCAAACACACCCTAGCCAGCATGGATCTAAAAGTTAAGGCTTCTGGGAGAAGCAAGAATGCTTATGGCCTAGAATTATCCTCTGACTTTTGATACCAAGAAACCTTTCCATGCATGTGTAGTCTCTTCCCTTATGAGACAGGATTTTTTCTGTACTTTTTCCTTTCCATGGTTATTCCCTTAAGGTAAGAGACAAAGACTATTTACCCTGTTTTTGTTGGCTGTAAATTCCTCAACTGGAGCCCAGCTGTATCTTATCTCAAGGAATGCAAAGCCATTATGGTTTCAGTTCAGTTCAGTAGCTCAGTCGTGTCTGACTCTTTGCGACCCCATGAATCACAGCACGCCAGGCCTCCCTGTCCATCACCACCCGCCGGAGTTCACTCAGACTCATGTCCATCGAGTCCATGATGCCATCCAGCCATCTCATCCTCTGTCATCCCCTTCTCCTCCTGCCCCCGTTCCCTCCCAGCATCAAAGTCTCTTCCAATGAGTCAACTTTTCTCATGAGGTGGCCAAAGTACTGGAGTTTCAGCTTTAGCATCATTCCTTCCAAAGAAATCCCAGGGCTGATCTCCTTCAGAATGGACTGGTTGGATCTCCTTGCAGTCCAAGGGACTCTCAGGAGTCTTCTCCAACACCACAGTTCAAAAGCATCAATTCTTCGGTGCTCAGCCTTCTTCACAGTCCAACTCTCACATCCATACATGACCACAGGAAAAACCACAGCCTTGACTAGATGGACCTTAGTTGGCAAAGTAATGTCTCTGTTTTTGAATATACATTTTGAATTAAACATTATGGTTTAATCACAGGGTATTTAATGCAGTTCCCTGTGCTATACAGCAGCTCTCTAGATTCCAGTTTGCATGTGCTAACCCCGAGCCCCCATCCATCCCTCTATCACCCCCTCCAAGCCTGCTCCCCCTTGGCAGCCACCAGTCCATTCCCTATGCCCTGATTTTGTTTCTGTTTCACAGATAGATTCCTTTGTGTCATACTTTCAATACCACATATAAATGACATCATCTGGTGCCTGTCTTCCTCTTTTCGATTTATTTTACTTAGCATGATCATCTCTATTTGCAAATAATGTGATTTTTAAAGTATATCATCTTTGACACACATTCTGTATATGTATATGTATGTATAGGTAGATATATCACTAATGTGCTTAATTTTTCATCTTTACTATTTCAGACAACTGTGGTGTTGGAGAAGACTCTTGAGAGTCCCTTGGACTGCAAGGAGATCCAACCAGTCCATCCTAAAGGAGATCAGTCCTAGGTGTTCACTGGAAGGACTGATGCTGAAATTCCAATTCTTTGGCTACCTCGTGCAAAGTGTTGACTCACTGGAATAGACCCTGATGCTGGGAGGGATTGTGGGCAGGAGGAGAAGGGGACGACAGAGGATGAGATGGCTGGATGGCATCACCGACTCAATGGACATGAGTTTGGGTGAACTCCAGGAGTTGGTGATGGACAGGGAGGTCTGGCGTGCTGTGATTCATCGGGTTGCAAAGAGTTGGACATGACTGAGTGACTGAACTGAACTGAATGAGCATTCATGTATAAAAACACAGAAATTAAACAGCATGTATGGCTATTTCTTTGACAATATCCCCAGACATGAAATGTATGATTTAAAGCTTTTTAAAAATGTTTTTGATGTGTTTCCAAGTTTCCCCAAAAAACTATATCAA
Organism: Neotragus pygmaeus; assembly: GCA_006410875.1. NCBI lineage: Eukaryota > Metazoa > Chordata > Mammalia > Artiodactyla > Bovidae > Neotragus > Neotragus pygmaeus. Next base: position 126,770 of record SJYV01040199.1, read on the forward strand.
TTTCCAATTTCATTAGTAGTTTATGAGAAGACCCAGCACCCATTCCACAGTTAAGTCCACCAAATCCAGCTTATTGAAACTGTTTTGAATTTTTACCTTGTCACTCATTGTATTAGAAGTCTTAATTGGTTGGGGAATCAAAAGCATAAGATCTACCTCATTCAAGATGACGACTACAAAAATGTTAAGTGAGGTAAGGTAGGGTTACAGCCTTTGGGAAAACCATGTGAAACTTCCATGCAGAGAACTGCTCATTGATTTAACATTACTATTTGACTATGCCTCATCAATCATCACCTCATCTATTTTTCCTTTGTATTTTTATGATCACTGTAACCTATTATGATCATTAGGCTTCCCTGGTGGCTCAGAGGTTAAAGCGTCTCCCTGCAATGCAGGAGACCCAGGTTCGATCCCTGGATCAGGAAGATCCCCTGGAGAAGGAAATGGTAACCTATTATAATCATTGACTAACATTTATATCTACTTTACCATACTGCAATTTCCTAATTTGTCTATTTCCCCTCCCCACCACATTGTGAAATAATACCAACTGGTATAACATCCTGAGGGGAAGATGATTTACTCTGCCGATAGAAACAGGGATGCATGCCTTAGAAAGTGCCTCAGAGAGGAAGTTACATCTGATGTTGGCTTTGGCAAACACTTCAAGCTGCCTGTAGGACTGAGACTAAAGGGAATTCCAGGCATAGAGAACATTTTCCTTAAAGTGCAGAGAGAGGAAAAAATAGATTATAGGGAAGACACACATTAAATGGTTTGGTATAACTAAAGTGCAGCATGAGAAGACAGAGAGGAGCAATCTGCTCCATGGCATCTGCAGGATAAAGCTGACTTAACTTTGGCTGGACTTAGCAAACTTCTCAGGTTGATTTTAATTCAGATGACATCAGGTTCAGAGGCAAGAGATTTACTCCTAACTTCCAATGTACACTCAACTAAGACATGAAGAGTGATGAAAGGAAAATGGAGCTCTCTATATCTAGTCTGCTTATCTAGGCTTTATATTCACTCTATTGGTTTACTGGAGTATTTCTTCCTTCTTCCCTCCCTCCTTCCCTTCTTTCCCCTTTTCCTTCCTTCCTTCCTCCTGTAACAGACCAGTACTATTTAGACTCCTTTAGGAAATGGGACTGGATGAAGAAAGCAGAATTATTTCCCCTATTCCAGCTCCCCATTTGTTCGACATGCTTTGTTTCCTGTGGCCTCCTTGTCCTTTGGAAAAAAAGGGTCTACCTTCCTCTTCCAGTTGCCTGAGCTCCCAAACAGGGTGTGCTCTTTGAATGATATCAATATTGGGGTGTGCTAAGATGGAGGGTACTGGATGTCTCATGAGGAAGAGTCAGAAATCCAAGTCAGCAGTCCAAGAGTAAGCTGATGATCTGATCTGGTTTATCCTTGTGCTGTCAGCCAGAGGTGAGGATGGATGAAGGGTAGGGACTGGAAATCAGGACGGAGTCAAAGTGGGATGTAGATGGCTTCAAGAATCTTAGACATGGACATCAGCATTTAGGTAAGTTCAAGTGGGGCTGTGTTTACCCTCTGAGACTACCGGGCTCAGATCCAGAACATGGGGTGCTGGACACTGGTATAAACTAGATGGAGAGGAATGAGTAGGAAGTTCAGCTCCTCTGTCACCCAACCTACAGTTTACTTCAAGGTTCTAGTCTTAGTAGGGAACTAAATTTTCTTCTGAAACTATGTAAGAGGACAAATTAGATGGGTTGGGACTTAACACAGCAGTCTGGTTCTCATATGGGTGTCCTCAGATAGAGGTTTAAAGCTATGAACTCACCCACTCACGGAAGGCTCTCCTGATTTCTGTCCAGACTTAGCTATCATCGATTCAGGGAGCTGAGTAGAATCGAGTTGGTTGTAGCGTAATTTGAGATACCTGGGGCCAACATCGATTAAACCCAGGGCAAGTGTAGGTTGGAATCCTTGATGAAGCTCTGTTCCCTATTGCTGTGAATTCTTTTGTGACAGCATCTAAGGTGAAACATTGCCAAACAAGGTGCCAAGAGGCCTTTCAATGGGTCATAAAAATGCTATAAAAACATGAAAATTGCTGCCATAAAAATAAGAGTTATGGCAAAACAGGGAACCTACTGAGTTTAGAAGCTAAAGACTGAGAAATGAAACCATTCCACACAGTCCAAGGAGCTGGTGGGTACGCCCAACACAGCCATTTACACAGGTAAGAATTACTTGTGTTTATAATATACTAGAAGATCTCTCAGCATTCTGCCATTAAGTATGTGGTCCCTGGTGGCTCACGTGGTAAAGAGTTTGCCTGCAATGCTGGAGACCCAGGTTTGATCCCTGGGCCTGGAAAATTCCCCGGAGAAGAGAAGGGCAACACATCTAAAGTATTCTTGCCTGGAGAATTCCATGGACAGAGGAGCCTGGTGGGCTACAGTCCATGGAGCTGCAAAGAGTTGGACACGAATGAGCAACTTACACTTCACTTCACCTGGCTTTCCCTGGAATTCTTCTTTACTTGAGTCCCTCCTTAGCTTTGTTTGTTAAATGGAAGAGTGGGAATTTCTTCTGCTCTGTTTTTATTTTGAAAACACCTATTACATGGGAAGGGGTGTTTATATTCCTTTGATGGCTGGGAGAAAGGGTGCCATGTTAGAGGGATAGTTCATCATGAGGTCATCAATTTGAAATCAATAAAAAGATTATTTGAAATAACACTTATTAAAAAAATCTGAGGATCAATCTTCCTGAAAACTACACCTTAGCTTTTATATCCAGTATTTGTTTTTCCAATAAAATTTCTGAATATCCATTAACACTGGTAATTTGGGATAAAGTGTGAAGAGGGAATTCATCTCCATATGCCTTTTATGCAGATGTGGTTTACACTGAGATACAGTAAGTACTATTCATAACTCCGTACATAAAATTCTGAACATGCTTAAGCAATAGTCATAAACACATTAAATGACACCATCCCAAGCACTAAGAACCTCTGTCTGCCAGCTGGGTGAGCCCCTTCTATATGTCATTTTGATGTAATGCACTCCTATTTCTGATGTTATTAGATGCAAAGTATTTGAGAAGACATTAGGTTGAATGGAAATCTGATTACATCGCAGTTTGGGTTTTTTAAAATATTGCCTATTTTCCTCAGATACACTGTTCTGCTTTCTTTTTAAACTCACAAATATGTACAGCCACTCCTACTCTTTCTTTTCTATATTCTCTACATTCATGGATCATATGGGATTTCTGATTCTTATTTTAAAATATAAATGAGATATAGAAATGATGAAGCAGTAGATGATAGACTCTAACACAGAGAAAGCAAGATAAAAGAAGGAAGAGAAAGAAAGGAAAGGAAAAAGAGAGAAAAAAAGAACTGTTTAGCCTTTGATATGGTTATAGATTAATGATCTGCTGCATGTTGAAGTCCAAAGTAAGTTCACTTGTATTAATACTTCGTTAAATTATAAACCTGTACGTCATTTAAGAGCATCTCTGTATTCAGAAGTTGTTTCTTATAGTATTGGTTTCTTTATGCAAGCACCTTTCACAATGGAAACTTAAATCAATAGGAAATATTTGATTACTTCTCACAATTGCTTTATTGTCTGGAAGACAAGGAAGACGTGGTGGTTCAGCATGAGTCACCCAAGACTGCGTGAACCGAGACGTGGGACTCTTTCACAATTATTCTCTTAGATTTTCTCTTTGAAAAGTGACATCCACTTATGAATATCTTATCACAATCAAAATGTGAGCATATATCAGGAAAATTTTCTCTATCATACTTTCCAAAGTCATGAAATTGTATCAATTCATTAATGATAGCGAAGAGAAGATAGAAAAGAAATGGTAAGGATGCCTGTACATATTTGTGAGATTAAAAAGAAAGCAGAATAGTGTATCGAGGAAAATAGACAATATTGTAAAAAACCCAAACTGCGACATTTCAATTCTTCCAACAAGCCCCCAAGGATGAAATAGAGAAGTTACATCTTAGCTAGAATAGGAATAGTCCCGTCTCTGCAGTTTCCTTACACTGCTGTGAGATGTGTAAGGAAAGTGCAAAGGGAAACAAAAGGACATGGCAAAGCTAGTGTAACCAGCACCGAAACAAGAGCCTAAGAGGAGGCATGACCTTGGTTACTTGGGCACAGTGAAGAAGTGGTCTCAGAACCTCTATCTTGTCCAAGCCCAAGAGTTAACCAGATCCAGTGAGATACACTCAGTTAGTCTAATTTACAGGAAACATATGTGTAAACCAGAATGCCAAAGATTCTTGTGCCATGGGGATAATGCTATCTAGAGCCTGTATTATTCATGATCTCTAGCCAGTACTTTCCTGATATGTGTGTGTGTGTGTGACCACCAAATAAACAATTACTAATAGAAATGTGACCAGTGGTGAGCTTGGGTACAGAATACAGGGTAATGTTTTAGAGATTTCAGTGTCCTAAACATATAGGTCACACATTTGCAGATAGTTTCTTCTTTCACATCCACAGATAACTGATCTCTTCCATGAAGGCTGAAATTCACTACATGAAGCCTCCTTCTCACACTCTGCTTGGACACTCTATCCTGCCCTCATAGCATCTACCGAGTAAATGCTTTCATCCTTCTTCACACAACCAGCTATGTTAGAGAGTCAGCAAGTCTTGTTTCATCTTTAAAACATGTGAATTCCAGTACTTCTCACCTTACTTCTGCTTCTGAACATCACATGCTCGAAGCTTTTAATATCTTATAGGATTTCCCTGCATTCAATCTCTCTCTTAGGATTCTTGAACTTCCCAAATAACTCTGCATGTTGATACCTAATCAATTTTCCTAAAACAGTAGACTTCACTCAGCAATTGACCTCTTTTACATTTTGATAATTCTCTGTTTTATGAAGTCCAGATTCCTCAGTGTGGTCTTGAAAACCTACACCCAACCTACCTATCAAATATTGCTTGCCACAGTCTCCAACAAAAGCAAATTTCTGTTCCACCAGTCCCCCAGCATACCATGCTATTTTCACTTTACCCGTTTCTTGATAATATTAGTCTCATTTACTCAATACTTAAACCTAGATTAAGTGTCATTTTTAGTTAACTCCCTTCTCTGACTTTCAATGTCATGTCATGAGCACTTGTGCTTGTTCAGAATTTTTATTTATGAATGTCTATCCCCAAATTATAATACAATTCCTAGGTGATTTACAATCTAGTTAATTTATACCAAATTAGTATGGCCACAGCACTAAATACATTTTATTGATAACTCGTGACAATTCTATTTTTAAAAATCTTCCTCTCACTTAACTTAGCCAGTGCTGGCTGTCCTGGGTGATAAAAGCTCAAGAACAAGAAATGACTTTGTCATTTTGCAGCATGTCACAGACACTTAATAGTTTACTAAGTGATCTGCAATGACAAGAATAATGAGAAGGACGTCTCTCTGACTTAAAAAACAAAAAGCAAACAAAAGAATCCTCCCCAAAACAGAAAGTGATCTTGAAAACAAAGGTTATAAGAATTTATCTTACTGTTTTCTGTTAAAGGGTCACTTAGGATTTGTGAAACTACACCTGCATTGAGCTGTAACCTCTCCTTCTCTCTTAATGCAGTGCCTGCTTTTCCACTCTGTCTCCTGACAGTTCTAATCTAGCTGACCTTCTCTGTCTTGCCCAAGAGCACTGTCCTACTAGGCACAGACCAAATGCTTCAGGATTTTCTCTCCAAACTCTTCACCTAGCTGTAGTGAGCGGAGGACTGAGTACCAGACAAGAAAAGGGCTCACTCTTTCTGAGTTTCAATAAACTGACATGGGCGTTTTCCATATTTGGAGGTTTTCTCGTGAGTCCATGAGGTAGTATAACCAGTCTTAATGAGGGAAAGTGTGGTGCAGCACAAAAGTGTACTGGTTTTGAAACCACTCAGAAGAATTTCCACATCTTAGCTCCATCACAAGCTATGTGACCTTGAACAAATTATTCAGATTACCTGAATGTCCTAACAGTTCACAGGGGAGCAAAAATAAATAAATAAATAAATAAATTGACTAATGGCACTATAAGGCAAGCACACTATAGGGGCTAAAGTTGTAGTTTTGAAGACAATAGTTCATGCATGTTCATGGCTGTACTACTGAGGAAAGTCCTTCAAAATTCCCCACCAGTAAAATGGGGAATAATAATAGTACTAATCTTGAGAGTCCCTTGGACTGCAAGGAGATCCAACCAGTCCATTCTGAAGGAGATCGGCCCTGGGATTTCTTTGGAAGGAATGATGCTAAAGCTGAAACTCCAGTACTTTGGCCACCTCACGAGAAGAGTTGACTCATTGGAAAAGACTTTGATGCTGGGAGGGATTGGGGGCAGGAGGAGAAGGGGCCGACCAAGGATGAGATGGCTGGATGGCATCACGAACTCGATGGATGTGAGTCTGAGTGAACTCCGGGAGATGGTGATGGACAGGGAGGCCTGGCGTGCTGCGATTCATGGGGTCGCAAAGAGTCGGACATGACTGAGCAACTGAACTGAACTGAACCTCCTAGAATTGTGACGATTGAATAAGTAATATATGCAAAATGCATGGAAAAGTTTCTGCCATGTGCTAAGTGAGTAAATGCTCACTGACGATCAGATGTTACTACTGAGAGAACAAAATGAATTAGCATGCAGGAAGTGTCCACCATGCTGTCTGGATAGTTGTGATGCTCTACAAACATCACCTTCCCTCTCTCTGTGGCCAAACATAGTCTTTCCTCTTTACTGCTCTTATGATCAGTCTGGCAATTTACAGAGTCAGGCTTCCACTTCCTGGTGGTAGGGAAGCACCAGGTTCCCCATCTCGGCTCACTCCTATTCTCAAATTTGGAGTTCCTTGACCCCTAGCTGGACACTCAGCCCAAGCCACAGTGGACCCAAGTTCTGTGCAACTCAAAATTTGTACAATTTTGGGAGCCCTCTTTGAGAAAAAAAGACTACAAAGTTATGAATACAAAGTCAGGTGCAAAAATGGATAAAGAGAAAGCTCTGGGAAAAATTAACATGCTTAATATATGATATGTAGCACAGTTATGAGAAAATTCAGAGAATAGCATAACTTTTCTTAACTACTTGACATTTCTAAATTTTTTTTGATCCTGTATGATTTAGCTACACACTCTCTGAAAGCCCCTTCTTATAAGGATTTGTATATATACTTTCCTATAGAAAAATAGATAATATATTTTGATTGGCTAAACTTTTCTTTTTGGCTGTGGCTGCATGGCTTGCAAGATCCTGGTTCCCCAATCAGAGACTGAACCTGGTTCCCCAATCAGAGACTGAACCTGCTCCCTGGCAGTGAAAGCACCAAGTTCTAACCACTGGACCACCAGGGATTTCCCTAACTTGTTATGTTTTAATGATTGCTAGTTTTAAAAAGTATCAGCTTTACAACTTATTTAAAAAGTCATAAAAGTTTTAGAGTGCTGTCAACTTTTAGGAGATTTTTTGAGGTGCTCTTTTTTTCTTATATAAGCTGTATAGTTTGCAGAATCTTGCCTAAGATTAACTTCTGGCTTCATGCATTTTGCATGTTGTTTTTGCTCCATTGTCCACATCCTTTGGTACCAAACACATAGCTACCTTCATCTGGCTAGACAACCTGTGGTCATCCACTTTAATGTGAAGACCCTGAAAGAATAGAGGATGGTAGGAATATTTCTGCAGGATATTTCTATGATGAAATAATGGTCAAAAATTTATCTCTACATCTGTATCTATTAATATAAGCCACATTGCTATTTCACTAAAAAAAAAACCCTCAATATATTCCTAAATTATATTCCACTTAGATAGATCCCTCAAATGCCCACAGCTATTCTTTGGTCACCTGACACAAGGGGAAGCATGGTGGGGGTGAAGCTGGAGTAGAAATATACAGCAGTCTTTATCAATTATAAAAACATCACATGTTTTTGAAATTGTACAAACACGTATGGCCAAGAATAACATTATTAGGGTCCCTGTAATTTTTAGGAGGAGCCTGTGAAAGTCACAGGTCCTGAAGGTAAGTTATTATATTGGCTTCACCATAAATCTTCTTTGAAGTCAGTTTCCTGAGTCATGTGTGACCTAAGGAGCCAAAGTCTTGCTTCAATATTGTAGGTAAACACAATCAGTTATTTTCCCTTTATGTGACCTAATTTTCCCCCTTTTCTCCAGCACTATTCAAACCACCTTTTCTCTTTGTTCTGCAAATGTTGTTTCTTTACTGGATCTTTTCCTTTACAACTAAAAATAGATGCAAAGATTTCACATTATAGGACAAGTGTTAAACCCTTCCTCTCCACCAGTGCCTTAATCTCATAATCAAAATCCAATCTTATCTCTCACCTGTCCTTCACCACTGTAAACTTCTTATAAGAAAAGCTACAACCACTGCCCATCTTCCTTCAGTTTTATTCTTACTTCAGTCTATGACACTCTGGGTTCTTCTTCTGTCATCTATTAAAAATACATGTGTGGTGATCAGCCATGACCTACTTGTTAAATTCAAATGCCCTTTAGTTTCTCAATATGGAAGACGTCAACATGGCATTTTGGTTGCCTGTGACATTTGGAATTTTGAAACTTTGTAATTATTCTAATCCTATCAGGCTAAATAGACACCTACTGTCTATAGGGAGGTTCATCTCTGAGCATGTGACCCACTGAAATTGCATTCGTGAAGTTCCCAGATCCTGGCGCTCTGACTCCTTCTGCTGCCTGCTGAGATCTCAGTTCTTGTTGTGACACTTCCCTCCTTGAAAGGCTGTAAATAACATTTTCAGACCACATATGGGGCCCTGTGAGAACTGATGCTCATTAAGTGTGTTAAGTGAAAATCATGATGAGTGGAGTACTAAACATTATCTATAAATCAAAATTAACAAATGTGACTTGCATTCTCGGGAGGCAAAACACACTGACTCTTAAATAATATGGCTGTCAGGAATCACATTGAAAGGCGCATTTCTTCCCAAATATGTGCACAGATGAAATGCAAAGAAGTAAGCTGTCAAGATCGTCAAGATCGTCAAGAAGAAGGAAATATGTCACTTGGCCCTTGAAACAAGTTAATTTAGCATTATAAACCGTTGGAGTTTCCCTTTCAAATGGATCCATGTGGAAAATCCAGATGGCCAAATACTCGACTCACAAATGTGGAAACTAAGCTTCAAGGCCTGAATATAGTCAAAACATTTTCCTTACTTATTGTTGAACATTCTAAATCACTTTTCTTTAAGAGAGAAACATCTAAATTATTCCTTAAGAAAACAATATTAATTCATGCTGACTTTCTCAAAGGGAATCTGTTTGCAGGGCTGGATAAGCAGCTCTATTAAAAGGAGTTGGATCACTTAGAATCAATTAAAAATTTACAAAACATCAACTCTGTACCAAAACACTCTGCTGCTAGATCTCCAGGGGAGAAAAAGTTAGCTCTTCGGGGGAATTTCCTAATTCAGTGTATTGCTTAAGCCAGAAAGGTGGAAATCGTCATAGACTACTTATTCTTTGTTCTCTTCCCTACCACCTCAAACATTATCAAGCAGCATCATTTTTACCTTTTACAAGTCTCTTCAGCATCTTTTTTCTTCTTATTCATGCCGGCACTGTCTACTTTAGGCTTCATAATCTCTTAGCGAGATAATTACAATTGCTTCCTCTTTTAGGCCATCCTTTCCCCTACATTCCAAAAGCCCTTCAAACTAGAAAATAACTTTGTGCTGGCCTCCTGATGAAAACTTCTTAATGGTTACCTATTGTCCACGTGATAAGGTTTCAGTTTCTTTCTAGTGCCCAAAGCTCCCACTGCTGGATTATCTGAGTTCTTGCTTTTACCCTTCAAAAAGGCCAGTCTTTCCTTTGAGTTACCAGCTATTCTCCTGAATATGCTATGTTCTAGCATGCCTTCATACCTTTGCATCTCTACTCCCTCTGCCTGTAAACTCTTCATTTGTCTTGTTGGCTTGGAAATCTGCTGCTGCTGCTAAGTCACTTTAGTAGTGTCTGACTCTGTGCGACCCCATAGACGGCAGCCCACCAGACTCTGCCATCCCTGGGATTCTCCAGTCAAGAACACTGGTAGTCATCCTCAAATTTCACCTGCAGTATTACTTTATCTTTAAGCTTTCACTGAAGACCAGGGAAACTCATATAGTTCTTACTTTCTATTTCCTCTTATTCCAATCTTACCAATTCCCTGCTGAATTTCCCTTCTTTAAGGAAGGGACTGTGTCTGCATGCTTTCAGGGACTAAATATCTAGAATAGCTGGCATCTAATAGGCAGGCACTGAATACATACTAAAAGGCAAGAAATGCCAAGCAAACTCATTCTCTGCCTTACAGGGTATCTCAACCAGGTCTTCCAGCAAGAGCTAGAAACAAACAAAAAAAAAACCAGTACACTCGTGGTAGATTCATGTCAATGTATGGCAAAATGACTACAATATTGTAAAGTAATTAGCCTCCAATTAAAACAAATAAATTTATATTTTAAAAAAAAACAAACAAATCACACACCCATACTTTATCAAGAAGCATACTTTATCCCCCAAGATGATAGGGAAAATTTGAGAAACAGGGCAGGAAGAAGCTGACGTGACTGGTGTATCATTAAGAAGTCTCCCACAATGGATGGTAGAGAAGAGCGACCAGCCTGGCTCCCACTCTACAATAAAGGCCTCCATTTTCAAGAGAAAACGTTAAACCTCACTTTTTTTCTTAAGAAGGGTGGTACAATTTGAACAGTTGGCCAGTCACAGCCTCTGAAAGGTCTTGGTGCGAGAAGTTTGTCTAAACAAGCTGTATTCTCTGCTGTTGCAAAGTGTTCTGAGGATGCTGTTGATTTTCATCCTCTTCCTCTTATACCCTTCAAACAAGAGGAATTCCACCTCACCAGCACTTTGTGCTTTGACTTTTCTGGTCACCTGCCTAGTGGAATGACCGAAATCACATCCCTAAAAGGTCTCACAGTCCTTTTTGCGTGGTTTCTCTTGGGCCATGTTTCCAATGATTCTCTGTCATTATCGCGGTTGTTCAGTCATCCAGTCATGTCCGACTCTTTGTGACCCAATGGACTGCAGCACGCCAGGCCTTCCTGTCCCTCCCTCCCTGTACCATCTCCCGGAGTTTGCCCAAGTTCATGTTCATTGCATCAGTGATGCCATCCAGCCATCTCATCTTCTGACACCCTCTTCTCCTTATGCCCTCAGACTTTCCCAGCATCAGAGACTTTTCCAATGAGTCATCTGTTCGCCACAGATGAACAAAATACTGGATGACCAGTGATACTATTGTTATTACTGGCAGGAAAACATCATGAGATGTCTTTTAGTAAATCCCAAATTTCAATTATACTACTTATTTCCTACTCTGTGTGTGTGGTGTGTGTGTGTGTGTGTGTGTGTGTGTGTGTGGTGGTGGTGGTGGTGGTGGTGGTGTGTGTTAGTTGCTTAGTCATGTCTGACTCTTTGCGACTATATGGACTATAGCGTGCCAGACTCTGTTCATGGAATTCTCCAGGCAAGAATACTGGAGTGGGAATTTACTCAATGGGAATGGGAAGAATGGGAAGTGCCATTCCCTTCTCCAGGGGATTTTCCAGATCCAGGGATTGAACCTGGGTGTGCTGCATTGCAGGCAGATTCATCACCGTCTGAGATATCGAGGAAGCCCAGTTTCCTTGACATTAACCTACATTGGCTAGTTTCAATTCTATATATAAAAATACATATATTTTTGTTTTTCTAGGTTCATTTCTCCATAAGTATACTAAATGCTTCCTTGACTGTTGGTCTGCTGACATGAACAGCTCAAAGTAACCACATGGCAATAGAGGAATCTAGTTCATTGGAATACTTACCCTACCCTGAAAAAAATTATTCCTCTTTTTGGAATGAGAAACTGTAACCTGGCAGAAGAAGCCAAGTCTGTGAGGCTACCAAGTACATTCTAGAAGTAGGTCTCTGAGATGATGTGAAAGGCCAGTACTATGTCCCATAGTTCCCAGATCCATGTGTGTTAACTTTTGAGGAGTCAGCACCAAATCTTGGCTTTTGGTTCAGCACAACAGATTTCCTGATCTTACAAGAACCTGAGAAGATATACAAGTTCCTGAGTCTCAACACAATGTATCTAAATTAGAGGAAGAGAGAAAAGCAGATCCTCTGACATCTCATATATACAGGAGACACCTCCATATAAACCCCTCCATATATGACGCCTCCATACAAACGGAGAACTAGGGATGAGAAGTGCCTAATGTGAAGATAAGACTAGGCACAATCGGAATTTTTCATCTGAAACCAGTCACATACCAGGTGGTGTAAAGGAAGTAGCCAAAAACATCAGAAGTGACACAAAAGATGTGTCTGATGCACAGGGATTTACAGCATAGATGGAAAAATGGGCGTGCAGATAAATTATAAAACTAACTCACACACAGTCCTTGCTTTGCACCTTTCCAATATATGTGAAATTTAGTTATGATACATAGTTTACACAAAAACCACTAGTCCCTTAACAACATGGTTTAGATTTAATTTCCACAGTGCATTTACTATGAGTAATTACAAAAATGACAAACCCCACTGCCAGCTTTTTCATTCACCAATAATGTAAATAACAGATGTGTATCACGATCAGTGATGAACACATCAATTCTTTTCAATTCTGTCATTGATTTCTCACAGACAAGAAAGTGTGTAGTTGTGTTTTTGTTATTTCCTAGTTGTAAATCCATATGATGTTTTCTAAGTATGAGTAACTAAAAGAGGAAGGTAGTTAACAAAGATAAAATCTGTACAAAGAAATAAAAAGTGATGACATTGGAAGTGACACCTGACTTGAACTTAAAATATAATCGGCTGAGGGAATGTTGACACTGCTGCCACTTGAGAAACCCTGGCTATGCCTCCAGAAGAACTCAATAAAGGCAAGCTTGCCAACAGAAATGAGAAAAGAGACTATAGCCAAAAGGATGGAGATGTATCAGAGGAAGTGATCCTGGCAAAAATAATCTTTCTGTTAAAGAGAACCTTCGAGGTACTTCAGGACCTTGAAAGTTCAAAGAACAAAATGTTGGAAGCTGATTCCAACTTATAGAGGATATGACAACTTGCCAAGGCATAGAAAAGATGCTTGCTCTATAACATGAGGAGGACAGCACTGTTATCTTCTTTACAAGGAAATTAAAGGTTTCCAATTTCAATCTCTAATGTTTTTAATCATAGTGTATTAAATACATGTTTATGACTTTTTTACTTCTCTATATGTTTATAGCTGACACAGTGATTTTATTAACAAAAAATTCAAAGTTCAGTTCAGTTACTCAGTTGTGTCCAACTCTTTGTGACTCCATGGGCTGCAGCACACCAGGCTTCCCTGTCCATCACCAACTCCTGGAGCTTGCTTAAACTCATGTCCATTGAGTCAGTGATGCCATCCAACCATCTCATCCTCTGTCATCCCCTTCTCCTACCTTCAATCTTTCCCAGTGTCAGGGTCTTTTCCAATGAGTCAGTTCTTTGCATCAGGTGGCAAATGTATTGAGGTTTCAGCTTCAGCATCAGTTCTTCCAATGAATATTCAGGATTGATTTCCTTCAGGATTGACTGGTTTGTTCTTCTTGCAGTCCAAGGGACTCTCAAGAGTTTTCTCCAACACCATAGTTCAAAAACATCAATTCTTCAGTGCTCAGCAATTTTTATGGTCCAACTCTCACATCCATACATGACTACTGGAAAAACCATAGCTTTGACTAGATGGACTTTTGTTGGCCAAGTGATGTCTCTGCTTTTTAATATGCTGTCTAGGTTGGTCATAGCTTTTCTTCCAAGAAGCAAGCATCTTTTAATTTCATGGCTGTAGTCACCATCTGCAGTGATTTTGGAGCCCAAGAAAATAAAATCTGTCAGTTTTCATTGTTTCCCCATGTATTTGGCATGAAATAATGGGACTGTATGCCATGATCCTGTTTTTTTAATGTTGAATTTTAAGCCAACTTTTTCTCTCTCCTCAAAGTTCATGAAACAATTATAATTTTTCATAGGTTATTAAAATAGTCTCTCTTGGTTTTAGCTTGTACCATCATCTTATGGTCTCACACTATTGTTCAAAATAGAGACAGGACTGTCTCTGTGTATGTGTATGTATATACATGTGTACTCATATACATGTAAAACAAAGAGTGTTGCCCATCATCTTGTTCTGCAAGGACCGAGTCAGCCACTGCAGTTACTGACCTACATTATACACTCTGAAAAGGATTTCAGGGTGAAGATGAGGAAAACTGGCTCTAGGAAAACAGACAGAACATGTCCTCAGATAGAAATATTTCAGGAGAAATTTTTTATGAACCTGGATTCTTGCATCTTCCCATATTTAGAAAAGTACTAGAATTACTACCTGAGATATTTATTCCTCATGATTAGCAGTAACTTTCTATGAGATGTGTGCTTGAATGCCCTACCCCTTTGCCAAAATCACACATTTACTGAATTCTCCCCCGACCTCTTCAGAGCACGTCCACAGAACTATCTGTGAGGCTGTCTCCAGGCTATCGTCCTCGGGAAGACACTGAATAAACTCAACTCACAGCTCTTGTGTTGTGAAGTTTTTTCCTAGTTGATGTACATACATCTGCACATACATACAGTGAGATGAGATTGTATTGGATCTCAGTCTTAAAGAAAGGATAATTGCTCACCAGTAATAAAAGTGATGGGATGATTATCATGGTCATCACTGACAGGTGAAGAGCATGTGCAATGACCCTGTGGATAAGATACGGCAAGTTGGGAGTATGAAGGGGGTTTTGTACAGATAATGCTCAAGTGTGCATGAAGTAAAGAGCAGCAGGAGATAAAACTGAAAAGGTCATCTGGTGCCAGAACTAACAGGGATTTCTCTGCTTGACTGAGGATTCTGATCTTTATCCTTCAGGTTATAGGAAACTCTGAAGGGTTTTCAGCAGATGAGTGACATGATTAGACTTTCAGTTTAGGACAATCATGCTCAGGATTTCGAGTTTGGATGGGATGGGAGTCTCGAGCTTTGCACAGGAACATTGCACTGAATAGATGACTGATGTGGGTAGGAAATGATGAGAGATTGAACTAAGATCCATGGGAAATGCAGCCCCCTCATTCTACCCTTTGTGATCACTAGAAGGTGTGTCTTCACAATTCACTTTTCCTAATAATGTCTCAGTATGTCCCCATTTAACTGGACTGAATAACATCCTCATGGACTGCAGTCAATCAAATATGCCAGGGATTCTACACAAATGCAGTCAGAGTGCCATTCCCCCTGGTCAGGCTGAATACTAGCCCTTTTCTCCCTTAATCAAGGATTCTTTTCCTTCTCCTGCATGGGCACTTTTTGTTAAACATAGCTTTGTTTTCCCTGGCCTGATTAATAAAAACTTGTTCAGGTAAGATGCTTTATTAACAAATAGTGTTCTCTTGTTCCTTTCAAGCTGTCTCCTACATTTTAATTTACTGGGCAATGCTAATGAACTCAACAGGAGACTTAATAGTTTCCCCTGAGGATAGAGAAAATTAGAAAATTGCCAAGTAAACATAGGATAGTGAAGACAAAGCAATGGCAAATTCAAATTTTAATGAAACCACCTGTTGCACCAGTAGTAAAGGGTAAGAATGTCACCCAAGCCTGCTTTTTCATACACTACCATTAAAAAAAACTAATAATATTCCAGGAACAACCTTGCTGTTTCTTCTTGCATCCAAAATGACTAAAAAAATGAAAAATTTTTTCTTTATATTACAGATTCCAGCCTCCCAGCCATCATAATCATAATCAGTTTTTTTCATCAGAATTTTGCTCTTTGAATCCAGAAGCCAATGCCTTCTAATAATAGTGAAACATCCTTGAATTATATGGTTCAGTCTTGTGGATCTAAGTTCTATTCCATAAGAAAGGGAAAGAAACCTATTATATAAGTGTGCACTGTGATTTTACTCCTAGGTTACATCATTTTCTCCAAGGATGTTCACCATCCTTCATCCAATGTGTTTATTTCATTCATGTTGACTCTATATTATTAGTTCTGCCCTTGGATGCAACTTTATTCTTTTCCAGAGAAAACATGTCCTAAATTTTTTTTCCATTGTTAAGACATTTTATATTGTAAAAGATGGCGGTTCATGATCTCGCCACACACTTGGCAGAATTCCTTCTCAAAATAATCGCATCAAACATCAGCAATGAATATCTATGATAATAATGTCCCTCTTCAGGCTCTTTCCTCGGCTGATGCATCTGGCCTCCTTGAATGGCACTCATTAGAGCACAGGCACCAAGATAATAATGTGTCGAAACCAGTGATGCCAGATTTTCACTCTCTGACCAATTACCTCCTGGACCTCAACACCCTGAATAAGCTTACTCAACTTTAGAAGTTATGAAAATATATGAGAAGCTACAAATAATATTTCAGAACTCTTTATGATTGAAAAGAGATAATGATCACATCTATATAAGTATATAAGTATTTTATAAGTATATTTGTATGCATGCTGATGCACATATTTATATATAGATACAAGCATAGTTATACAAATAAGCTCATATAAGACTTAGCATAGCTTTAAATGATTCTATGCCATTTAAGTCTATAATCTTGATTATCTAAAATTCTGCTTTTCATAACTTTAGAGCAGCACTCTAATATATTATTTGTCACAGCAGCAGTGCAGAGTGATTTAGCTTTCCATGGACATTCAAGGTGATAATGCATAGAATATTGGAAGTTCAGGGCACTTGTATCCACAACTTTATGTAAGACAACTTTTGTAAAACAGCTTTATGGTCATTAAATTGAAGTCCTAAACTACAGAGAAAATGGATTGAGAGTTTTCTGAATTTCTATGTCAATTGAAGGAATCATATTATTTTAATGATTAGTGACTATATTTCACAGGTGCTTATCACACATAGTTATGTGAAGAATGAGATGAAATAGAGAGGGGGGTAGTAGGACATACATGTAGGAAAGGTAATTACTAGATTTTCAGGCTCAAGAAACACAGTAAAACATGGTAATCGGGAAACTACAGTAAAGGAGTGGAGTTGTCAGAAATATTGCAAAATCAGACTGAATATAAATCAATGTGTCACAGAGATGATACATATTTGTGGAAAGAAAGCAGCTGTCCTTCCTCATCAAGCCACAGGTTACACCCTTTGAAAGGACTAATTTCCTGCATTGACATATGTTATTATCATTTTATAAGTATATTTGTATGCATGCTGATGCACATATTTATATATAGATACAAGCATAGTTATACAAATAAGCTCATATAAGACTTAACATAGCTTTAAATGATTCTATGCCATTTAAGTCTATAATATTGATTATCTAACATTCTGCTTTTCATAACTTTAACTGGCATTTTAGAAGATATATATACAGTACTATTATGCTTATAATAAGGTCAAATAGCTTAATAATTAAGAGAATGGATTTTGAACTTACTGCCAGTGAAAGATAAGTCTTTGGTAGGTACCAGAGTTTAATCAGAATATTCCATTTTAAACAATACTAGGTAACAGAGAGTTAATATTTTTGTATTAGTTACATCTGCTTATGTTCATTGATACCTGCATTTCTTCTCAACTTATAAGCTTCTCAAGAGCTAGACTTTTAAAAAACTTTATTTCTGGACCTGTGATGGTCACTGAATATGGACTCAGGGTTTATCTCTAATGGTACCTTTCATGAGATCATCTCATAGGTTATACTCATTTAGATACTATTGGGTCTTAGTTGTTACAGCTCAATACAGGTGTCTAAGATGTAGGTCTGCTCAGAAGTTGAATGATCTGTGCCTACGCATGAAGTGAATACAGAAAGAATTTATCAACCATGAGCTTGGCACATGTGAATGAGTAAGCAATGTAAATTTTTGCTAAGAAGAGTTCAGCTCTAATCAGATACATGAAGGATTAACAGAAGGAAAAAAATGCTTGGCTTCTAAAGAGAAACCAAACCAAACAAAAACAGAAAAATGGAGAACTTAAACGTATATTGAAGAAAATTCTGCCACGTCTCCTTAGTCTAAGGGGAGAAGTAAAGCATGTTTCCAGAACATCTATTTCCCAAACGGGTAAAGTGTTAACATTATATTAGTATTTGGATGGCTATTTCTTTCCAGTCACAAAATATATCACTTGGTAACTTAAAAAAAAAAAAAAAGATTTAAAACAAAAGGATACTTTTTTTTCCCTCCTCTTTGAAAATACAGTCATTAGAGCAATAAGTATCTGGAGATTTGGAGGGAAATGGAGACAACAAAAAGCCCCTCATTTTTCACAGACAAAAGTCTCAGCAATTTGCTTACCTGAAGTCTATCCTATCACCTACAATCTACTAGAAAAGTCAAAGCAGTTGAAGAGGGGACGCCCAGGCCTCAGGGTGGAGCAATCTTTAGGCTCTAACTATTTGGCAGCATCTCCTATGGAGTTCAGATGGGCCAGATAGATGGGTGTGACATCCATGAGGAGTAATTTCTGAAGGAAAATAATGTTTATAGGGGAAAAGGGGGGAAGCCTTGTATTTATTGGGAAGGGGGAAATGTGAGGGCAGTCTATCTAGACAAAGAAAATGTCCTTCTTATCTGTTCTCACACTCCACACAGCCCTGTATGTGTTCACCACACACCCTACACACATCAGTGAACATTTCCTTGGGTTTCTTGCCTCCCTTTGTCTGGAAGAGAAGCAACCTTTTGGGCTACCACAAATGAGACAGTTGATGACACCTTTTAATTTGACTCACATCATCTAAATATCAAAGACACACTGTCTATATGTACTAACTATAAACAGTTTCTGGTTTCATGATGCCTGTTTGTTGGGGTTGCTCTCTCTTCTCTACACAGGCAAGGTTAGCACTGTGTGTGGGCTGACCAGGTGGAAAGACAACTACCTGTTTCCTGTGATTTGAAGGCTGCTGACAGCTGCCCACCAAAAATAGATTCACCATATGCATATCTCAGTCACCAAAAGACAAAAAAAAAAAAAAAAAACTCCATCATTAATAACTACAACACAGACAATCATAGGCTATTAGAGGAAAAAAGATTTTGAAAAATTCATTCAAACTCCCTCATTATACAAAGGAGAACATAAGGCCCAGAGGGAAGATGATTAGTCCACATTTTTTTTCTGTAGTTACTTCATGATTATCCTGTGTCAGCAAGTAAAGAACGGGTATCTTGGGTAGAAGCACTCTTGAGAGATATTATTAATGCAAGAAGTGCCATGAAGGCATAGGATCTTGTAACAGAGCTGAAAGGTTGGCCTCAAAGGAGGAAGACCCTTCTCTTCTCTTATTCATAAATTTACCATCTAAATGTAGCACATATGCATATAGATGGGAGGAAAGTGGAAACAGTGACAGATTTTATTTTGGGGGGCTCCAAAATCACTGTGGATGGTGACTGCAGCCACAAAATTAAAAGACGCTTGCTCCTTGGAAGGAAACCTATGATAAACCTAGACAGCATATTAAAAAACACAGACATCACTTTGCTAGCAGAGGTCTGTATGGTCAAAGCTATGGTTTTCCCAGTAGTCATGTATGGATGTGAGAGTTGAACCATAAAGAAGACTGAGTGCCCAAAGAATTGATGCTTTTGAAGTATGGTGCTGGATAAGATTCTTGGGAGTCTCTTGGACTACAAAAAGATCAAACCGATCAATCCTAAAGGAAATCAACCCTGAATATTAATTGGAAGGACTGAAGCTGAAGCTAGGGCTCCAATACTTTGGCCACCTGATGCAAAGAGCTGACTCACTGGAAAAGACTCTGATTCTGGGAAAGACTGAAGGAAAGAGGAGAAGGGAGAGGCAGAGAATGAGATAGTTGGATGGCATCACTGACTCAGTGGACATGAGTTTGAGCAAATTCTGGGATATAGAGAAGGACAGAGAACCCTGGTGTACTGCAGTCCCTGGGGTTGCAAAGAAGCCCACATGAAATCCCAAAATTAATAATTATACATTCACATAATCCTTTTTCTCCTTTAGTAATTCATGGCATGAACATACCATGATTTGTTTAGCCAATATTATTAGTTCACACTTAGGTTACACCCTACTTTTTTTTTTACATTTACTTTTTTTACAAATGACACAGATATTATTTAAATTCTGCAAATTTCCAAGGTGTGGTATCTTTCAGTTCAGTTCAGTTCAGTTCAGTTGCTCAGTCATGTCCGACTCCACAACCCCATGAATTGCAGCACGCCAGGCCTCCCTGTCCATCACCAGCTCCCAGAGTTCACTCAAACTCATGCCCATCGAGTCAGTCATGCCATCCAGCCAGTATCTTTACACACATTTTTTTTTTAATTGAAGTGTAGTTGATTTACAATATTACATAAATTTTAGGTTTACAACCTAAAGTGACAATTACCTAGGTTTACAACCTGATTCAATATTTTTAGACTTGTCTTCCATTCAAAGTTTCTATAAAACTTTGGCTACATTCCCTGTGCTATATAATATTTACACACATCTTGGGTTTTATTTCTATTAATAAGAATATAGTTTTGAAGATGGTGTCTCTTAGATCAAAACTAACTATTATTTTAAAGATCTCATAGAATACAACAGCACTTCTTTATGAAAATAAGAGTATATCTACCATCAGCTCCACCGGTAGGAAAAACTATTCTCAGAGGTCTGTAAGTACTTCAGTGCCAGCCATTCCCAGTAAGAGGAGGGCCATCTCTGACCCTCTTCTGTCCCTTTGTGCTCTGCACTATTTCTTTTTGACATTCTTGTTTTGAAAAGCCTGAGGGTCATTTGAAGTGGACAGAAATCAGGCAGAAGAGGGGAGAGGAAAAGGGCTGAGAACAGAAGAATGAGGTAATGATCAAGGAAATAACTCTTCATGTGATCAGTTCGGCAATCAGAGCAACCCCAATTACTGAAGAGAAAAAGAGATTCCATGCGGCATGAAACATCACAGGAAGACCACCCAATCAGAGTAACTGTAATATGACCTGCCATCACTACCAGAGAGATACAGTTTTTACTGGGAGGAGAGAATGAAGAGGGTGAGAGGGCTGTGAAGATTGTTGATTGGGCAAGAATTTTCCACTGTCCTTTGTAGATTTCAACCCTATCCCTGTGGGAAGGGTAAGGCCTCTTCAAAGTTCAACTAAGCCAGGCTCCAAGGTAATATCTAAATATGCCTTGAGTCATGAGCAAAGGTGAATTATCAGTTTTTCCAGCTGTGTCATTCTCAGGAAGTGTCTGCCTTTTTAATTGCTCAGCTAAGGTTCACTGGACATAACTGAACAGCTACCTGATTAGAGGGTACAGGCAGGAGAAGGTAGGAGCAGCTGCCAGGAGAGTTTCTGGCACCTTGAGGGGCTCCCTCTGCCTGTTTCTCCCCTGCTGGGTTGAAGGGAACTGAACGATTTGCTAAAACTACCTTGACTGGGGAGGAGGAGGACAGGAATTCTCCATGATCCAGCCAGCCAGTTAGCAGTAGGAACACAGCCTGCCAAGAGTTTCTCTAGCACAGCCTGATGTTAACTGAAAGCCTCAAAATTCAGGGGTTTCATTAAATTTGAGAATCACACTTTTTTCTCATCACCTGTAAAGAGCAGCAGGCTCCCCAGGGAAAAAAGGCAGTTCCCTGGCTGAGTATCTCTTTTCTGACTCCCTGCTGACATCCGTGAATAGGGCTGATGCCATGAAAAGGATTTTGTCTCTACTCTTGAGAGGCCTCAGGACAGAAAGCATTCACACAGAAGGAGGGAGAACACTTTCCATGAGCATTTATTTCTGCCATGGCCAAGGTTACACTTCCAGCAAGGAAGGAAGAGTTCCTCTGAGTCTGAAATACAATTGTCTTGCCAACAGTTGCTCCAGCTTGATTTTGCAGACGGTTTTCAAAACATTTCAGGCAAAAATTGCTTCTTAGCCCACCCACAAATTTTCGTTTGTATCTCTTTCTCATACCGGCTGAAGCAAATCTCTCATTATTATCCATAATTTCTTCCACTCTTTATATCTAAATAGATAGAATTTTAGAGTTAGTAGGAGTGAAGTTTTTTGGAATAGCTTTACTTTCACAGAGTTTGTTTATTTACGATAGCAATAATAAAAGTGTTGCCAAGCCAGGTTTGTTTACCCGACAGGCAGCAATCCAAAAGCTGAGACATTGAGGTTTGCAACAAAGGGTTTATTCATGAGGTGGTTAATTGAGGAGACAATAGAACAAGCCTCAGATCCACCTCCCCAAAGAGAAGGAGCTTGGGATATTCATGAATGAAGAGCATAGGGAGGACAGAGTGCAGGGAGAAGTGACTGAGGCAAGAAAAACGTAAGTAATCACTGCTCTGAGTTATATCCTTCTTCATGCGAGGCATATTCAGAAAATGGGGACACTAGAATGATCTGAGATTGAGGTTTTTGTCCCTCTGACATCAAAAGGTCAACCATCAGCCACTTGCCCAGGCCCAGTTGGAGAGTTGGTGGTTCCAACTAGTCTAAACTGGCTTGAACTTGAACTGGACAAGAGTTGACTCTAAGTTCCGGAAAAAACAATTTCAGCAACTGTGAACAGAGTGACTCATTTGTCAGGTGTTATCTATAGAGGCTCCATTAAAGAAGTCTTGTGACATATTGTCTAAGTTATATGAGACACATTGTTTAAGTTATGTGACTTGGAGGGTATGCAATTTGCGGGAACGATAAAGCAAGCTTGATTAATGAAGACAGGCTATAGAATATTATTTATTAAGCAAGTTGTAGTTCAAAGAATCTAACTGATGGTTAACCCTTGGTTTCAAAATATAACCTTTTGTGATTGAAGATACAAAAAATAAGGCCAGTTGAGCATACCTTGTATTTGATTTAATAGATTACTTCTTTTAATCTCTATCCAGCAACTCTTCATGGGCAATGTAAAGGTGGTAGAAACTGGTCACAATTTATTTTTCTCCTATGGAATGATTTTAGATAATTTTTTCCTAATTGCACCCTTCATTGAAGTTTAGTACAACAGATACACTGCCTGTTTATATAATATATATACATTTAATATATACTATTTTATATGTGCATCAACAAAAATTGATTACTTTATGGTTAAAAAAAAAAAAAAGTGAGTTATTTCTCAAAAATTTCCCCATGGACTGTAGCCCACTAGGTTTCTCTGTCCATGGAATTCTCCAGGCAAGAACACTGTCGTGGGTTGCCATTCCCAAAGTACTCACACATAAATATATATGTACATGTCTAGGTGTGTGCACATATATATGTCTGTAAGGAAATGGCAACCCACTCCAGTATTTCTTGCCCGGATAATCCCATGGATGGAGAAGCCTGGTGGGCTACAGTCCACGGGGTCGCAAAGAGTCAGACACGACTGAGCGACTTCACTTCACTTTCATACATGTGTATATAGTGTAAAAGGAAAATCAAAATGGGGTTCATTTTGCTGTGAGAGCTCCCTAAAGTGGAGCGGGGAGGCCACTGAAGAAGGGTGACTTATGCATGTGAACTTTGACCTCTAGCTGTCTTAACACAGCATCCAAAGCATCCGCCCAGTGTTCCAGAAATTCAAGACACTTATCAGACCCTCACCCTAAAATAACTCACGTCAGCATATCCCTTGAGGACAAACATTTCCTTTCTTGAATCAGTTGATCATAATTTCTGTCAGACAACTTTAACAACCTGTGCTTTCGCCTTTATAAGTACCTGACTTTTTTCTCTTCCCTGGAACACTCTTTTGGTTTTACTGTGTTTTCTGAATTGTAATACCTAAGAGCCCAAATTAACTTTTTTCTTGTTTCTCTGGTCCACATTACCTAGATGTCACTTTTTTTCACCACATGAGCATCAATTTTGCCCCTCGGGGAGTGATATTACCTCTTTTGAGAACATACGATCTAGCAAACATGTCCGGGACCTCCTTCAACTCTACCTATACATAGGTTCTGTAATGAAGCTATGTATAGCTTCATATGTATAGCTTCAACAACAACAAAATCCAAAATATTAGCTTTCACGCCTTCAAACTTCTTGACTAAGCTCAGAATGCATCTATCACTTGCTGGGAAATTAGCCTACAAACTTTTGTGTACTATCCCAAGTCTATGCTGTGAACATGTCTTCATTTTAATTACAATTTCATGTTCTTGATTTCTGAGGTCAATTCTACTCATGGTTTTCATTAGAAGGGGGTGTTTTCAGAACAGATACTGACGCAAAGATAGTGAAGGGGTTCAGGAGACTTTTCTCCAAAATACGGTAGCTTTGCATATTGAATATTTTATGCTGAAGGAGTCAGAAAATGGCAGCAACAGGAAGGTTAGTCCAATCTTCCCACTACCCTCCTCCCTGAAACCAGTCATAGACCCTCATGCGAGTGGCACCCTCCCTACCTCTGGAGGAAAGGAACATCCCTAACTCCCAAAGACAAAGGGACACAGAATATAATTTGAACAAACAAACCTTACTCTTTCCCTTGATTTATTACACTCATCCCATAGCCTTTCACTTATCATATTTCTCCATGACTATCCACTCTTCGTCAAACCTATCATGAAAGTACTTGGGGTTAATCATTTCTTCAAGTCTTTGTTTTCTTATGAAGGCTTCTGTATCATGTAAAACTTATATTAAATAAACCTGTATGCTTTTTCTCCTGTAAGTCTGTCAGTTTAATTTTCAGACCCAGCCAAGGACCCTGAGAGGGTTGAGGAAAAAAAAATGTTTCCTCTCAACAATAACAAATTATCCCCTGCAATCATGAAAGTGTCATGGGACTAGGCAAGTCCTAGAAAGATAAGCTTCCTTCCAGCTTGTCAATTTCATGAGAAAGAGATGGATTGAAATTCTCTGGGCATAGATACCTATTACAAAGCCAGTTTGCAATATGGAATGTCTTTTTTTTTTTTNATCCATCCCTGAAGAAGCAGGGAAAGGAAGCCTGCTTCCGTGCAGAGCAGGGGGACACGGGGTTCCTCTTTAGTTCTGGGGGGACGCTCATCATTCCTCTTGACTTGAGACCTGTATGCCGAGCTATTCTGGAGTCACTGCAAGGGTGTGACGGGACTCGTCGAGGTTGGTGAGGGATGGAGTGACTTCCTGTGAGGTGCCGCCGAGGACAAGGGACTCATCTCGCCTGGAGGGAGATCCTCCTGGTGTTTCTCGTGTTGCGGCAGGTTCCTCACCAGTTACGACCTTGGACCCCTGGGAACCGCCCCTGAGTCCTCCAGGAAGGCCAGGCTCCAAGCGAGTCGCCAGGGGACTCTGGGAACCCCTTGGCAGTCGGTCCCAGCTCCTAAGTCCTCGTTTGGCCCCTGAGGCTTCCTCTCCAATGCAAACGTGGATGGTGGACATACTCTGCAGGCTCCCCATGAGAGTCAGTTCTCTTCTTGAGTGGAGACGTGCACCTCCTCCTTCCTCGCAAGCTCTAGAGGCAGGATCTGGGTTCCCCTCGAGGAGAGACAGGGGTCTATGGGCTGCCTCTCGAGGTTTTCCCACAGGGTTGAGACACGTGCCTCCCAGGTGGGAGCCAGTCTTCGGGGTACCTGTCGAGGCGGCTCAGGGCCCCCAAGTTCAGACGGAGTGGGCAGAGACCTCTGGGGTCTGGTGGAACAGGTGGCACGACCACCGGAGCTCCTGTGGAGAGCGCCTGCTCTAGAGTTGCGACGGGACGGTCGGCAATCCATCCCTGAATAAGCAGGGAAATGAAGCTTGCTTCCATGCAGAACAGGGGGACACGGGGGTCCTCTTGAGTTCTGAGGGGAACCTTGAGTTTCCTCTTGAGTGGAAACCTGTATGTCGGGCTATTCTGGAGTAACTGCAAGGGTGTGAATGGAACCGTCGAGGTTTGTGAGGGATGGGGTGACTTCCCGTGAGGTGCCGCAGAGGACAAAGGCCTCATTTCGCCTGGAGGGGAGATCCTCCTGGTGTTTCTCGATTTGCCACAGGTTCTTCTCGAGTTACCACCTTGGACCCCAGGGACCCGCCCTTGAGGCCTCTGGGAAGGCCAGGCTCCAAGCGAGTCTCCAGGGGCCTCTGGGGACTCCTTGGCAGTCAGTCCCAGCTCCTAAGTCCTCGTATGGCCCCTGAAGATTCCTCTTCACTGCAGACGTGGACCGTGGAGATCCTCTGGAGGCTCCCCAGGCGAGTCAGGTCTCTTCTCCAGTGGAGACGGGCAACTCCGTCTGGCTCCAAGCTCTAGAGGCAGGGTCAGGCTTCCCCTCGAGGTGACACAGGAGTCTACGGGCTGCACCTCGAGGCTTTCCCACAGGGTTGAGACACGTGCCTCCCAGGTGGTAGCCAGTATTCAGGATGATGTCAAGGCGGCTCAGGGCCGCCAGGTTCAGACGGAGTGGACAGAGACCTCTGGGGTCTGGTGGAACAGGTGGCGCGATTCCCGGAGCTCCTCTGGAGACTCCTGTGGAGAGCGCCTGCTCTCGAATTGCGACCGGACGGTCGGCGATCCATCACTGAAGAAGCAGGGAAAGAAGCCTGCTTCCGTGCGGAGCAGGGGGACACGGGGTTCCTCTTGAGTTCTGGGGGGGCCCTCGAGGTTCCTCTTGAGTGGAGATCTCTTTGCTGGGAGCTTCTGGAGTCACTGCAAATGTGTGAAAGTACCCGTCGAGTTTGGTGAGGGATGGGGTNGCGGAGCAGGGGGACACGGGGTTCCTCTTGAGTTCTGGGGGGGCCCTCGAGGTTCCTCTTGAGTGGAGATCTCTTTGCTGGGAGCTTCTGGAGTCACTGCAAATGTGTGAAAGTACCCGTCGAGTTTGGTGAGGGATGGGGTGACTTCCCGTGAGGTGCCGCAGAGGACAATGACCTCATCTAGCCTGGAGGGATATCCTCCTGATGTTTCTCGAGTTGTGGCTGGTTCCTCTCGAGTTATGACCTTTGACCCCAGAACACGCCCCTGAGGCCTCTGGGAAGGCCAGTCTCCAAGCGAGTTGCCTGGGTCATCTGGGGACTCCTTGGCAGTTAGTCCCAGATCTTAAGTCCTCGTCTGGCCCCTGAGGATTCCTCTCCACTGCAAACTTGGATCTTAGAGATCCTCTGGAGGCTCCCCAGTGGAGTAAGTTCTTTTCTTGAGCAGAGATGTGCACCTCCGCCTTCCTCGTGAGCTCTAGAGGCAGGGTCAGCCTTCCCCTCGAGGTGACACAGGGGTCTATTGGCTGCCCATCGAAGCTTTCCCACAGGCTTGAGACACGTGCCTGCCAGGTGGGAGCCAGTCTTCGGGGTGACTTTTTAGGCTGCTCAGGCCCGCCAGGTTCAGACGGAGTTTGAAGAGACATCTTGGGTTTCGTGGATCAGGTGGAGCGACCCCCGCAGCTCCTCTGGAGACTCCTGTGGAGAGCACCTGCTTTCGAGTTGCGACGGGACCGTCAGCGATCCATCCCTGAAGAAGCAGGGAAAGGAAGCCTGCTTCCGTGCAGAGCAGGGGGACACTGGGTTCCTCTNGATGGACTGGTTTGATCTCCTTGCAGTCCAAGGGACTCTCAAGAGTCTTCTCCAACACCACAGTTCATGAGCATCAGTTCTGTGGTGCTCAGATGATTTCTTTAGCATCACTCAATTTTCCTTCCTGCTCAGGATGACTCGGTCCTGGACCAAAGGCTGAAATTTCCCCAACCTGGGGAAAGTGGTCTCTCAGACTCTTGAATGAACTGTTCTAGAACCCTGCCTGTCAACCCACCTGGCTTCTCAAGATATCAAGGACCCCAAGAACCCCTCGCCATTCCCCTTTTCAAACACTCTATTATTCCTGACTGTACAAGCGATCCTTCAGTGAAAACATCGTAGAAACATGTAGTATAGAATATCCTGTCATCNGTCAACCCACCTGGCTTCTCAAGATATCAAGGACCCCAAGAACCCCTCGCCATTCCCCTTTTCAAACACTCTATTATTCCTGACTGTACAAGCGATCCTTCAGTGAAAACATCGTAGAAACATGTAGTATAGAATATCCTCTGTCATCCCACCCCCAGACATAACCAAAGGGAATGCTTTTGGCTAATATTCTGGCAGCTTTTTCTTTCTTTCTTTCTTTCTTTTTTTTTTTGGTGTGTATTTTAAAAAAGTAGGTTGGAGATGGGGTGGGTTTCCTGGAAGTCCAATGGTTAAAACTACTCCAAGCTTCCAGGGCAGGGGGTGTGGATTCCATCCCTGGTTGGGGAACTAAGATCCCACATGCTGTGTGGAGCGGCCAAAAAATAAAACACGGAGCTGGACTGGGCAATGTGTTGACATTTTCCATTTTTTAACTTATCTGCCCACCTCAGCACAGAGAGATCTTTCTCATCAAGAAGATAATTTTCGAGAGGTATTCTGGGATGAAAGAAGGGAAACCCTTTGAGGTCCAGTGGCTTTTGTTTTTGCGGGACCTGGGACTGGATGGGGTCTAGATGGGTGATGTTAGCCAAGCGAGGTGACCCAAGGTTTCTCTGATCCTTTTCCTGGCAGGCAGGAGACTCCGAGGTGCCCAGAGAGGAGCAGTGCCCCCTGCCAAGTAGGAAACAGACTTCGCTAGAAATGATGAAGGGCTGCCTTGCTCTAACCTAGCGCCCGTGGTCCAGGCAGTGGGGCCCTCTGAAGCCTCCTCTCTGTTTCCAGCCGTGTCTCTCCTCTGCAGATGGAGTCAGGCAGACTGGCCGGTGGAGATGATGGAGGTGGTGTCGGCAGGTCTGGGGAGAGCTGGGAGGGGTGAGTGCAGAGAGGGAGGTAATTAGGAACCAGGCGGTATCACAAATCTCCCAGCCGTGCTGACACCCGCCGAGAGTGATCACACACTTGGAGTCAGCCCAGACAAGTGTGAAAGCCCTTCACTCCATCTCGAAGGGAAGAAACAGGAAGGGGAAGATGAGGGCTAGGGGAACCACACGACAGCCCCACCCCCCAGCTCTCCCTCCAAGAGAGCCCTGAGGTCATCCTCACACTCCCCCTCCCTCAGCCCTGACCTGGGGCAGGGAGCTGTGACTCAAACGTGTGGAAGGGCAGCTGCAAACCCTGCAACACAAGGGAAAGGTCCTGGAAGCATGTGCCCCGAAGAAGGAAGGTGAGGAAGGACTCTATCATGACAGCCAATCAAGGCGATGTAGATGTTGCCAAGTTCTCAGCCAACTCCAACTGCCTCTCATCGGGAGAAGCAAAGCATGATTCCTGTGTTTGAAAAATTGGTCCCCAAGGAAAGGGCAAATTGACATGGGTTGAAAGGAGCCTGTGTACCAGAAATGAGATGTGCGCTATGGATATTTCTCAACAATCTTGCCATTTGCTCAGCAAAGAAATGGAGGCTCAGAGAGGCTGGGTCCTTGGCCCGAGGGCACAGAGCTATGAAGTGGTTGATGTTTTGCAAGTCCAAGCTTCCATCACACCATCTCCCTGTCTCCCTGAGAAAGAAGAAGTGAAGGCTCTCTCTATAAGGGATAGGTTCTTAGAGGTACAAGGGTTTCAGAGGCTGGGAGATGGGTAAGTGGCCCTCCGAATTCCAAAAAGATAAACAGCAACAAAATCTCTCCCCCGCTCCCCAGCACCCACTGGGGCTAGCTTTGGCTCTGCTGAGTCTTTGGGGTCAAGGATTCTGGTTCTAAGGGAATTACAGAACTGGGGAGGGGGGTCCTCCTCGTTCTCTGGTTGCAGCAATTTCCCACCTGGGGAGCGGCTTGCAGGAGCATCCTTCATTGGTCACAGCACAAGGCCTGTGGTTGAATCAGGTTTGCAAGTTCATTCTCATCTCAGCTGGGTCTATAAGGAGTGGAAAAGTGGGAAGGTGGGGTCATCAGTGGAAGGTCCCCAAGGTTAGGCTAAGACTTCACTAAGGATCTGTAGTGATAGCCTCTCTCCAGCCTCCTTTCCTATCGCTCCCCCACCCCCCACCATTTTTCACTCTGCTCCCAGAATATCTCCTGACTTGTAGCCTCTGCTCCCGCTGTTCCCTCTGCCTGGAACACACTGAGTTTTAGATCTTGGCTTGACTGTTTTCTACTCTACACTGAGTGCTTAACTCCAAGGTCACCTCTCCTAGAGGACTATCCCTGGCCAAAGTTGCCTCCTCTGTTTCTCTTTTCCTATAGCACTTGATTCTAAACTGTAAACAAATTAACAGAAGGCAGCAGCAGCCGGGGAAAGGAGAGCCCTGTATATATTTGTGACTATGAGGATACGTATGCGTGCATGTGTGACTGTGAATGACCACATGTGAGTCTAACCATGCATGTGAACGCGCTTGTGAATTTGTATGTGATCTCTGAGCACCTATGTGTCTCTGTGAACATCTGATAGCGTGTACATGTGCGTCTGAATGTATGCATACACATCTTTGCATATGTGATCGTGTACGTGTGGTTCTGTATATGGAAATATAAATGCGTGGATGAGACAGATGCATACATATTTATGCATCTGTGTAATACTTCACTCACATACACACACGTGGATCGGAATGTGTACAAGTGTATCCGTATTTATGATTGTGTGCACATAAGTGTCTGCAAGGAGATCAAACCAGTCCATCCTAAAGGAAATCATCCCTGAATATTCATTGGAAGGACTGATGCTGAAACTGCAGCTCCAACAGTTTGGCCACCTGATGCAAAGAACTGACTCATTAGAAAAGACCCTGATGCTGGGAAAGATTGAAGGCAGGAGAAGGGGACACAGAGGATGAGATGGTTGGATGGCATCACCGACTCGATGGACATGAGTCTGAGCAAGCTGTGGGAGCTGGTGAAGGACAGGGAGGCCTGGCGTGCTGCAGTCCATGGGGTCGCAGAGAGTCGGACACGACTCAGCGACTGAACAAGTGTCCACACTCTTCCAGAGATGTGTGTCTGAGCCGCCCTCCCTCTCTCCCTTTGTTTCACCTCCTCTATCTCCCACCGTTCTCCCATTCTCCCGCCTCCACTCTTCTTCCTCCTTTTGCCCAGGAGCGCTGGCCTAAGAATGATCACTTCAGGTGGCCTTCCCTGCTTCTCTGGCTTCGGGCATTCCCAGCAGGTGGGAAGCAGCTCTGGAGGGGATCTCAGCAGGTGAAAAATCCAGCTCCAGCCCCCACGGAGCCCCAGTGAGAAAGGAATTCCCTGCAGGCCCTTCCCTAATCCCCCAACAGATCCCTCCCCCACTTACCTCTAGCATCTCCTGGAACAAAGGACCCTTTTTTTCTGTTCTGTACTCACGGGTGGTCCCATTCCTGACAGCTGGGTGGGGGCTGGGAGAGACTGCAGAGTTGGGGGGAGGGCAGTTGGGCAACCTCTACTGGCCTCAGTTTCCCCTGAGAAACAGAAGACACTACAGAAGGGTCAGCAGGCAAAACTGTACTGCCCAGATGGTCCAGTTTTATCTCTCTCTTCAGTTACCCATCTCAGGCAGTGTTTACTGAGAACCTGCTGCGTGCCAGGCTCCCTATTATGGACTGGGAACCCAGAGAAGAACAAAAGGCATCTCCCTATCTTGAGGAGTCCATGGTGGAAGTAGAGGTGGTGGGGGGAACCACAGAGAACCACAGAGATCACTAGACTCCTGGATGGAACAGGGTTGTACCAGAAGGCAGGTGGAGGATCTAAAAGTTTTGCACACAGCTCCACCTCACCTGCTTAACTGAAGTCTACATTCCTTAGCATGGCACTCAAGGCCCCCTTCAATAAGGAGGCATCCTGCACGTGCAGCTGTGTGAGAGAGAAGTGGACCTTAAAGGGGAGTTTTGGTGTCTAGAGATGTCAGGGAGGAGCCTTCTGAAAGACAGGCCATGGTTTAAGAGCGTGGCAGCTGGACCTTGCAGTTCGATTCATCCACAGACGTTGGTTTTGGGTGGTGAGGGGCTTGTGATTGACTCCATGTACTGATATTTGTGCACTGGCAAGAGGTGCTCCAGTTGACCAAGTGCCTGCCCTCCGTCACCTTTTCCTCTGAATCCCAATGAGGCTGTTTTTATGAAGCCCATCTGGCATGTGAAGAGATGGAAGTAACAGGAAAAAGTGGCGACTCCTCCCTGCAAGGGGAAATACTTGGGAAACACCTTGAAACCCCCATGCTGAAAGGTATCTTGGAGTTGGCAGACTCCTGTTTTGTTTATATCTGCTTCTGTTTTGACTTTTTTCATTAAACAGCTGTTCCCTCATGTCACCGTTAGGAACACTTATATTCCTATGAGTGCCAACATTTACCTGGCCACCCATCCATCCACTCCCTCTCCATCTACCTTTTCACCATTCCTACATGTCCTCTACACCATTCCTATATATCATGCCTCATCTATCCATTCACCCGCCTATCCACCCTTCCACCCACCCACAAATATCTTAACCCATTTACCCATTTACCCCTACCCATCCCTTCATTTAGTCACCAATCCATCTATCCATCCTCCATCTACCCATCTACTCATATTTTTGTTGTTCTTTTAGTAAGTCCATGGGGTCACAAAAAAGAAGAGTCCATCCATATAACCATCTACACTGGAAGGACTGATGCTGAAACTCCAATACTTTGGCCACCTGATGAGAACTGACACATTTGAAAAGATCCTGATGCTGGGAAAGAATGAAGGCAGGAGGAGAAGGGGACGCAGAGGATGAGATGGTTGGATGGCATCACTGACTTAATGGACATGAGTTTGAGTAAATTCTGGGAATTGGTGATGGATAGGGAAGCCTGGCATGCTGCAGTCCATGGGGTCGCAAAGAGTCGGACACGACTGAGCGACTGAACTGACTGAATGCTCTCTTATCCATTCAGCTACTCATTCTTTACCAAACCATTCACTCATCTACCACATACCCACCAGGGCATCTTTCTATCCATCCCCATTCTCACTTGCCCGCCAGTCTACTCACACACTCACCTACCATTATCGAGTCTCACCCACTCACTTATTGTTATACTATTGCTCCATTAACACACTGATCTGTCTTCACGTCCACTCATCTACCCACCCCACGCTCATTTACTCATCCATTATTCCACCCATTCACCTATATTCAGTTCAGTTCAAACCACTGCTTTATTCATCCACCACCATCTACCTATCCATTCACTTACCCATTTATCCAGTCATCCCCACACACATCCATCCAATTACCAACCCACCCTAGACTATCCACCCATCCACCTACCTAGTTGATCAACCAGTCAACCATCCCTCCAGATACCCAAACAGACCACCTTCTGAGCAATCCATTCATCCAGCCACCTACTCATGCACCCATCCATCACTCCTGGGCACAGATTCCAGGTGGGCTTAATGGAGCCATTGCATCAGACCCAGAGTTTATCCTGGAACATTCCAGTGACCACCCACTTGTCCAGGCCTGCAGGAACTGGAGGCGGAGATGGTGGTGGTGGAAGTAACTTAAATGCAATCTTCTTCAGGGTGTAAAGATCAGCTGGAAACTCTTCCAGGCCCAGCACTAATAATTTTGCAAACTCAAGGAAATGGGAGATGGAGACAGAAACCTGGGGAAGGAGGGGGTGGTGGTGGTGGTGGTAGTGGAGAAGACTGGTAGGAAAGAGACTAATGAGCTAACTAAAAAGGGAAGGAGGGGCTCCCCTGGTGGTCCAGTGGTTAAGACCCCACACTCCCAGTGCACAGGGCACATGTGCGATCCCTGGTAGGGGAATTAATAAGAGCCCACTTGCCAAGTGGCAGGGCCAAAAGTGAAAGGGAAAAAAAAAAACAAAACACCAATTAAAAGGAGAATAGAAGGAAATAGAAGTTTATAGACAAATAGAGGGGAAAAACACAAAGGGCAGAGGGGTGGGGGTAGAATGGAAGAAAGACAAATAGAAAGGCACAATACTTGTAGCGGCGAGGAGGAGGATGAGAAAGCCTGGAGAAAGCGGGGGCGCGTGGGTCGTGAGTGTCCCCGCTCTGGCCCTCCCCTCCCTCTCCGGAACTCCCGAAAGCCCATCCCGGGGTGGATCCAGAAACCACAAAGCCCGCGGAGAGCGCGGCGCTCCAAGCGCACCGGAAGAGCGGCTGCGTGGGTTCTGCCGGCGGCACCATCAATTAGGCGATCACTGGGCCCGGCGAGCCGCAGCGTCTGTGGAAATTACCTTTTAATTTCTTAATTACACTGTCCTTACCTGCAGCTCAACCCGCCTCCGAGCGGTGCACGGGGAGCTGATTTTCTTGAACCACTCTCCAGGTGCCATAAATTAGGACGCCGATCGCCTGTGAGCGCGGGAGAACGCCACCGCCTCCGCGCACGCGCACAGCCTATGGGATGTTTGTATTTCTTTCTGCACCGTCGGGTAGCTTCTGCTAAGGCGCTCCCTTCACCCCGCTTCATTGCTACCAGGAGACCCCAAACCGGTCCCAGGGCCATGGGTACCTGGGCTCCCATAGACCCGAATGCCAAGCCCGGCCCCTGCTGGGCACTAGCTGTGTTACGCAGGGTGAACCTCAGTTTCCCCATGTGTCACATGGAAATAAAAATAGCATCTATTTGTATAAATTGTGAGGCTTAAAAGAGATAAGCCTTATGAAGCACAAGATCCCAAAGTGCTGTCAAAATGTGAGCTAGTTTTCATTCATTTCTTTAGTGAGTATTTATTGAGTGGCTACGCTTACTCTTTGAAAGGAAAGTTATGACCAACCTGGATAGCATATTAAAAAGCAGAGACATTACTTTGCCAACAAAGGTCCGTCTAGTCAAGGCTATGGTTTTTCCAGTGGTCATGTATGGATGTGAGAGTTGGACTGTGAAGAAAGCTGCGTGCCGAAGAATTGATGCTTTTGAACTGTGGTGTTGGAGAAGACTCTTGAGAGTCCCTTGGACTGCAAGGAGATCCAACCAGTCCATTCTGAAGGAGATTAGTCCTGGGTGTTCTTTGGAAGGAATGATGCTAAAGCTGAAACTCCAGTACTTTGGCCACCTCATGCGAAGAGCTGTCTCATTGGAAAAGACCCTGATGCTGGGAGGGATTGGGGGCAGGAGGAGAAGNCCATTCTGAAGGAGATTAGTTCTGGGTGTTCTTTGGAAGGAATGATGCTAAAGCTGAAACTCTAGTACTTTGGCCACCTCATGCAAAGAGTTGACTCATTGGAAAAGACTCTGATGCTAGGAGAGATTGGGGGCAGGAAGAGAAGGGGATGACAGAGGATGAGATGGCTGGATGGTATCACTGACTCGATGGACGTTATTTTGAGTGTTCTCCTGGAGATGGTGATGGACAGGGAGGCCTGCTGTGCTGCCATTCATGGGGTCACAAAGAGTCGGACACGAATGAGCGACTGAACTGAACTGATGATGTGTCTCCCCTGGAGGAGTATTCTCTCCCTCCAGTATTCTTACCTGGGAAATCCCATGGACAAAGGAGCCAGATGGGCTACAGTCTATAGGGGCACCAGTGTCAAACACAACTGAAATGACTTTATTTGCATGATGCATCTTATCACAAATAAGTTTAAACAATAGAAATGATGTTCAAAATCTTTGGCCCTATATTTTGGCTATCTAAAAAATAAAATGTGTCACTACTTATCACTTTTATTTTTTTAATTAGATAAGAACCTATTTATTTTTCCTCATACTTGACACTTCCCTTATACTTCAACAAAAGCTTTTATTTTCCTTTATTATTGCCTGCACCCCTTTCAGAGATCCTTTGTTTTCTGTTCTTATACAAGCTTGTGCNTTTTTTTAATTAGATAAGAACCTATTTATTTTTCCTCATACTTGACACTTCCCTTATACTTCAACAAAAGCTTTTATTTTCCTTTATTATTGCCTGCACCCCTTTCAGAGATCCTTTGTTTTCTGTTCTTATACAAGCTTGTACTCAAATTGTATGTTTTAAAAGTTTGTATTTTTAACTGTACTTTATTATTTGACTTGTTTTAGGAAAAAAATCAGATAAACTAATATCTTCAATCACAAATGTTTTATTTATACTGATATATTAAGCAACATTTACAATCCTTTGAATCAAGCAATTAGTAGTGACTGAGGCAATAATTGGAGATTATATCATTTTCACAAACACTGTATGTGATAATTATTATAATGCCCAAATTTTAATTTGAAGTGTTTAATCTACTATTCTGCATTTCTGTAGACTGTAAGTAATAAATCTTGGACTTGAAACCTGGCCTTTTAAGTGCAAATTCAAAGCATTTTACATTTGATCTTCACAAGTGTTCATTTGAGCCATAAATATTTATTGTTGATATTTAATTAATGTTGTTTGTATCCATTCATCTATTTCTCGACACTTCAAATATGTTACCACGCTTTGAAGAANGCAAATTCAAAGCATTTTACATTTGATCTTCACAAGTGTTCATTTGAGCCATAAATATTTATTGTTGATATTTAATTAATGTTGTTTGTATCCATTCATCTATTTCTCGACACTTCAAATATGTTATCACGCTTTGAAGAATACTGAAGGGAAAGCTTGGGTGTTTCAATATAAAATTCTAAAGATATCTGGGTGTTATTTAAGGAACCCATTTTATTGTAAAAAAATAAAATATTCTAATGTATACTTATGCGTCATTGATAAGAGCATATTCAACATCAGAAATACTTGGCTCATGTTTCTTCTGCTAATGGATGTCATTCACTTTAATTATTTTGAATGTTTACCCTTTTCTGTTTAAGAATGTTGATAGATAAATACACCTTGCAGCCTTAAAACCATTCTCAGAAACAATGGGTCTGCATTCTTGTTCTTGGCTCGCTAAAGACATATTCCACCCACCCTTATTTATCAATGTGTTTGTCGCCCAGTCATGTCTGACTCTTTGTGACTTTGCACTATAGTCTGCCATGTTCTTCTGTCCATGGGATTCTCCAGGCAAGAATACTGGGGTGGGTTGCCATTCTCTTATCCAGGGGATCTTCCAGACCCAGAGACTGAATCCGGGTCTCCCATTTTGCAGGCTTCCCACCAGGGAAACCTCTTATTTATCAATAGTGCCCTTTAATCCATACCTCTGACTATTCCTTGTTCTAATACGCTAAGACAACACTAGTATCTGCCTGTAGCAAATATGCTCAGAATTTACAAACATATTTTTATGCAAACCAAACAAGTAGTCTGTGAATTTAGAAGTGGCTTGAGTTTCTTTGGGGTTTGCTACTTTATTATTGTTAGGTCCCTGCGTTATTCCCATCAAGCTGAACTCAATTTTATTTAAGCCTTTAGCATACAGACTGCATTTGCCATCACAGCTGATAAAGACAGAATTTATATATCAATTTTTGCAGCTTTACTACTGAATTCAATATGAAGTCAAATCTGTTTCTTACTTTAAAATACATAAAAGAATACGGCCTCAAAATACAAATTTACAGTACTTGGTATTGTCCACCTTGAATGATAATGAGTTGTCTTTCACTGAATAAGAGCTGATTTTAGTGCTACAAAACTTCATAAGGCATTTACCACAAACTGGGCAAAGGTTATATTCTGCATTGAGTTTGGGGCTGAAGTCTCTATTTCAGCCTAGAGGCATTCGTAAGTGTTTAATGATTTTGAGTTTCCATACAAACTTCCTCAAGTTTTAAAGGTTAATCTTCTTGCAAGTATCCAAACAAGATTTCATCAGAAAATATTTCTTATTCACAGTTGTATGTATGCCATAAAGTGCTTTTCAAATGAATGAGGAAGACGCTTCATTCCAAGAATGTGCCATTTACATTAGACTACATGTGTAATGCAAACACTGATACATTTTGAATGCTCAAGCAACTGGTTTCCTTCTTGTTTCCTCTGTTGATTAATAGTTTGGGTGTGTATTCAGTCTCTCAGTCATGTCTGACTCTTTGAGACCCGATAGACTGTAGCCTGGCAGGCTCCTCTGTTCATGGAATTTTCTGGGCAAGAATACTGGAGTGGGTAGCCATTTCCTTAAATCCTTAAATCCCAATTTAACGATTTAATCCAAGTCTCTTGCATCTCCTGCATTGGCAGGCTGATTCTTTACTACTGTACCACCTGGGAAGCTCAATAGTTAGGAGTGGTATGGAAAACAATGTGGTAGAAAAACACATTCAGTTCAGTTCAGTTTGGTTCGGTTCAGTCGTTCAGTCGTGTCCGACTCTTTGCGACCCCATGAATCGCAGCACGTCAGGCCTCCATGTCCATCACCAACTCCCAGAGTTCACTCAGACTCACATCCATCAAGTCAGTGATGCCATCCAGCCATCTCATCCTCTGTCATCNGCTGTCTCTCCCCAGCACCCAGGGGACCGAAGAGCTTTCCAACTCCATTCAGACCAGGTCACTTTCACATCAGCAAGGGGCACAGGTAGGGCTAGGAGCGGAGCCCTTGGGGTGATGAGAGACCTGTGGCCGAGGGACTTACATTCCAGGTGTCCTCTGGTGTGACTCGTTAGCAGGTTCCTCACTGCAAAAGTAGTGGGCTGCTTTGGTGCCCCAACCCCAAGCATCCTTGAGGATAGTCATGAAGGGTGGATTTTGAGCCCATGTCTCGATTGCAGAATCCTCATGGAAAATGCATGGGATTCTGAGTCTAGAGGACACTGTGGGCCCTCAGTATATAGCCCAGGAGTGAGTGTGGGGTGGCCTAGACTTCTACTTGCATAAGTGCTCTGTGCTAGCCCAGTCTTGTGGTGGCACTACCATTCCATGACTATGGATCAGGCTCTGAGTAGGGACCTTGAGAAATTTATGTAAAAATAGAAAACAAATTGCTGGTTAGTAAATGACATATTAAAACAATAGAGTGGGAGTAGATAATGAATAAAGTTTTGGGGAGAGGAAAGTTTGTGCATTACTGTTATAACTGCTCCACGGGGGCTGTTCCAGCACCGAGTCTGGGATTTGCGGTGTCCATAGGCTTTTCCTGGACTCTGAGAGTAGCGGGTCCTCTTGGACTGACAGTTCATTGCCAGTTTGTAGGAACAAAAGGGGAAATTCGACTACTTAGTTAGACTTTAAGGGCACTCAGAAATGTGGGGGGATTGAAAAGAGTCCTGAGGGATGGAAATGACCCTTGGCGTGTGGTCAGCCTCTCTTTGTCATGATCAGAGCAAGAGAATCAACAGGTGAAGGGAGGAGAAGCCAGCAAGAATGAAAAGATGGATGGTGAATCTCCGGCCACAGGGGTATACACAGACAGTTTTACAATCACAAATTGAGGATGTGGTTAAAGGTATGAAATCATGGGCTGGGGGTTGACCTAGGGGCCAAGTGAGAAACCCTGCATGTGAGACACTTAGGAACTGATTCTGGTTTTCGCAGCTTAGAGCTTTCTCTGCCCTGGGCTCTGGACCTGCGTGACCCGTCTTCCAAACTTTGAGGTCAAAAACAGGCCTGTAAGTCCCTGGAGATTGGGCAGACTTCTGCTGGCTTGGGATTGGTTTAGGATATGGCTTGAAATATCTGGACTATTTGGAGAACTTGGACATTCTTTACTTGAAATGGAACGTTCGGGTAATTTGTTAAATATGTATGGAAAATGTCTGTGGACGGGGGTGACTGGGAAATGAAATGGGGTGAGGTGCTGCTGCTTTCTGACTGGAGAGTCTGCTAATCTGATCGGGGAGGGAAGGCAAGGATCAAGTGATGGCGAAGAGGCAGGATGTGATCAGTGATAGATGGGCTTTGGAAGGTCAGTGGAGGGGAAAAGCTCTTCTGGTTATTAATGTCGACAGGGCTTCCTGGGGGAGGAAGCGCTTGTGAGGGTGCAGGCAGCGGGAAGGGGGGCAGTGGGAGGCAAGATCAGGTCATGGGGAGCTTGCAGTATCCTGCTCAGGAGTTTGGATTTTATTCTGTGGCTGGTGGAGAGGACAGAGGGTTGTAAGCAGCTCGTTGAGTTGGTGCCTGTTACTGTGTCTTGTGCCAGGCTCCTTACAGACGCTCCATTGAAATCTCACAATACCCCTGCAAAGTAGCTGCTTGCTGCTCACCCCCAACCCCACCCCATCTTCAGATGAGGAAATGGAGGCTCAGAGGGGTTGAGTCACTCACTGTGTTTGAGCCCAGGCTTGAACTGTTTCTGCTCTCTTGTGCTACTTCTCTTGGAGGTCATTTGGCAGGAGATGGTGGCAAGACTGGCAGGGTTGAGACCAGCTCAGAGATGATGCTAATTGTGGTCCAGCAGAAAGTTGACCGGCGTCTGACTGGGGCCGCGGGATGGACTGAGAGGAAAGGAGGGGGAGGCTACAGGACTTTGTAGGTGCCATGGGGATGGCATCATCACAGGTGGCCTAAGGTTTGGGGAAGGACCCATAAGTGGCTGTGTCCCTGCTTTCAGTTCCCACAGGGCTAACAGTGACACTAACGGGCATACACTGCCTGGGAAGACAGCAAGGTCCCACTGCTGACAGCACACAGAGAATCTGGAGAGGGTGCAGAAAGCATGTGCCAGGACGGTCAGGCCTCGGTGACTTTGCTCAGTTCCCTTTTCACCCGAGATCTCAGCGTTTAGGGTGTGCTTGACCCACTTCCACTTCATTTTTCTCATAGCTTTTCAGAACTGCCCCTTCTGTGCATTTCTAGAAGTTCCTCTGTGGCGCTCTCCCTGGGAGAGTCCTTGCCCCATGGAAACCCTCAGCCCAGCTGCCCTTTCAGAGGCCCCTCAGGATTTCTAGATCAGCCACCAAAGCCTGAATTGCCAGGGCCTGTGGTTTCACACAGGCCTGAAACCTTCTGCCTCCCTTTCTCAGTCTGGGAAATGGGTTCAGTCTGTCTTTCCTCAAATATGAGGAAATAAAGCTGAATCATGAATCAGGCTGACCCAGTTAGGGGTTGATTTGAAAGTGAGGAATGGATGGGGTGGGATGTGTGTTGCTGGGGGGCCAGGGGGTATCTGCCTCCGTCCCCTCATTAGAGGTTAGAGTAGAATCTCCCAGTCTCAGGGCTTACCAGCCAAGGTACTTTCTTCTGCCTGTGGGGCTGTCACAAAGCTCTGTCAGCTTCAGCTTGGAGGTTGGGAGCTTGGAAGAAGGGGTGGAGGGGGGTGTCTTGGACTGTGTGGTGTTGGGGCTAAAGCCAGTCTGTCACCAAAGGGATTAGAGGTCCCAGTGGCTCAGCGAGCGGTAAAGAATCTGCTTGCAATGCAGGAGATGCAGAGATGGGTTCGGTCCCTGGGTTGGGAAGATCCCCTGGAGGAGGGCATGGCAACTCACTCCCATATTCTTGCCTGGGAAATCCCATGGACAGAGGAGCCTGGCGGGCTACAGTCCATGGGGTCACAAAAGAGTCAGACATGACTGAGCGTACACACACACACAGCCTAACGCACACACACACACAGCCTATCGCACACACACACAGCCTAACGCTCTTATCTCGATCAAGGAAAGTTTGTGTCCAGTTGCCTCCTGGCCCTTCTTTTTCCTGCTTGTTTTATTTGTTGATACAGATTGGATTAGTCTAATTTTAAATGTGCACTGCAAATGAACACATATTTGAGGGCCAGGCATGGGAGGTGGGTGGCTTGCTATGTGACCGCACTGCCCTATCTCCCAGTCCCCCTTGACCCTCACAATGAAACTGTCCCCTTTCCCTCCTTGTGTGCCCAGTCCCTTCCTGTCTCCACATCTCTGCTCACAGAGAGGACGCTGTACCCGAGTCACTTCCGCTCACCCACCCCAGAGTCCCTCCCCAGCCAGTACCCAGCTCCAGCAGGACCTCGTTCTAAATCCACAGAGCTGGCACTGCCTGCTCCCTGCTTTCCATGCACAGTCTGCTTTCTGGGCCTCTACAGGGACCTTCATACACCTGGTTTTGAATTCTGGCTCCTTAAGGACATGTCTCATCTCCAGGCTCCATGCTCTGAAGGCAGTGGCTCCAGGCAGCCCGTTTCTGCCCCACTGGATTTGGGCAGCTTTGCACAGTGGAGTCAGAAGTCCCAGGTTCACGTCCCAACTCTGTCATCATTAGCTGTGGGATCTAGATCACATTACCTAAATCTCTCTGGGCATGGTTTTCCTCAACTGCAGATTGAGGATCGTAATAGTCCTGTTTTGCAGGGAGATGGAGTAGATCTGTGCCTGACCCAGTGTCAGAGCCCAGTAAGTGGGAGCTGTTCAGAGATACCAATG
The DNA here is from genome assembly GCA_006410875.1 of Neotragus pygmaeus. Lineage (NCBI taxonomy): Eukaryota > Metazoa > Chordata > Mammalia > Artiodactyla > Bovidae > Neotragus > Neotragus pygmaeus. The sequence goes on from SJYV01040199.1 coordinate 168,855, forward strand.
GTTATCATAATTATTGTTTGTACCTAGGAGGTGATCTCTTTTTCGAGAGATGAAGGGAAGAATCTCTGGGGTTTCCAAGCTTTCTGTCTAACGACTTGAGGCTTGTATGGGTGAGGAAACTGAAACTGGAGAGAGAGGGCAATTTGCATGGGGCATGGCAGCTGCCCGTCTCATCCTGGAAGCCTGGCAGGATCTCACTCTGTTGGTTACATCTGATTTTCCTTTTTTAAAAACTAACTTTGTTTATTTTTACTGTCCTGGGTCTTCACTGCTGCACAGGCTTTTCTCTAGTTACGGAGAGAGGGGGCTACACTCTGGTTGTGGTGTGTGGCCTTCTCTTGCTGTGAAGCCCAGGCACGAGGGCCTCAGTGGCTGCATCTAGGGTACTCAGGAACTGCAGTTCCCGGGCTCTAGGACACAGGCTCAGCCATTGTGGTGCATGGGCTTTAGTTGTTCTGTGACATACGGGATCTTCTCAGGGGACTGACCCTGTGTCTCCTGCATTGGCGAGTGTATTCTTTATCACTGAGCCACCAGGGAAACCTGTTCTTCTTTCCTGGTTAAGATGCTCAAGTTCTATAGTCCCAGCCTTCTCCTTGGTGGCCCTATTGAGTGGTATCTAGAACTTGTGCCAGATAGATTGGCCCAGCTGGCAGGCCTCATGACTGCCCTCAAGACCAGGGGCCCATACCCTAGACTGTGGGCACCTGTGGAGGCTGCAGCCTCTATAGGCCTCCTGCCCAGCCTCCCTGTGCCCCAGGAAGGGGGATAGGATGGTGGCAGGGAGAGGTGACCTGGGCTGGATCTCAGGGTGGGCTGACGAGGACACGCATTGAGAAGAGGCTGGGTACCAGGCTCTGGAGCAGGATAAGCTGCGTTCACATCTCTGCAGGGCCACTTTCTACTTGGTGGGACCCTGGGCGAGCAGTTGTAGGTTCTCATCTGTACAAAGGGGATAACTGTCCTCATCTCACGGCATTTAGAAAGAAAACACAAGGAAGATGCTTAACTGCAAGCCCAGGCCAGAATAGATATGGTTATTGTTGTAGCTGATGATGTAGTTAATGATCAAGGACCCCATTTTCATTCTCCCAAAAACAGAAGGAGGTGGGCACTGTTATCACCCCCCTTTAGCAGATGTGGCGACTGAGGCCCAGCGAGGTGGATGACTTGGCCTGGAGAGGTTCAGACTTGGCAGGTCTTTCCTTGGTGTCTGGTGGTTTCTGAGGTAACTACTCCGGTCAGACGAAGCTGACTTGCATGAGGCGCTGGAAATGCGGAAGCAGACTGAGCTGGCCAAGATGGAAGGAGATGTGTCTGGATGGGTGTCTGGAGGTATGGAGCAGAATCCTGCTGCTCCTTGCTGGGAAGTGGTGGAGACCTGAGAGTTCTGGCTCCGTGAGGCGTAGCATGGATTCTCCTCACCTGCGGGCTGGCCAAGGATGGGCCTGTCAGGGCAGGTCCGGGGTGGCGGTCGGTGGAGGTTTGCTGTGGTTATTGCGCAGCCACCTCTGGTTTATGCTGCCTGCCCAGGCAGAGGCCAGGTGAGGAGAAATGAAGGTCGGCTTTGCAGGGCCTTCTCTCTGGCTGCACCGTCTGCCCAGGTCCTCTTCCTCCTGCCCTTACACCGGGCAGCTCCTGCGTGTGTATTTACAGGACTGTTAGCATCACCTGTTCAGATGCTCCCCCTTACTCACCTGCATGTTAAGTCAGTGGTTCTCAAAGTTGGTTTCTGGGCCATTGGCATCAGCACTATCTGGGAACTTATTAGAAATGCAAATTATCCAGCCCCACCCCAGACTTACTGAATCTTAAACTGATGAGTTAGAGAGGGGGAATCAATCCAACAGTGTAAGTTTCTCAGGTGATTCCGATGCATGCTCAACTTCGAAAAATACTTGGTTGAGTAATTAAAAAAAATAATGCTTCTCTGGGCTCTGAACATATTCAGATACCAGCAAATGCAGGGGACCCAGAGGAAAGCCCAGTTTCTCTCTAGCCTGACTTTAGAGAGTCTCCATCTTGTAACAGTTTCCTCTGCCTGGGAAACAGTCTTGTGCCACAGTGATGGGGTTCAGGAGAACCCCAGCGTGCTTACAGGAGACAGTGCTGGGGCCACTTGGGAGGTTGGGAGACTTGCAGGTGGCAGACTCTGTGGGTGGCAGGGATGGGTGCCAGGAATAGGCTGGCTGTATTCTAGCACTGGGGGCAGAGAGTGGTTCCTGCTGCAGAGAAGGGTGTGTGCTGGGGTCGGGCGCACATGCATGCATGTGTGGTCACAGTGACCAGATGTGGTCCAGGAGGGCCACGGGGCCTTAGCTGTTACAAGTCCAATGGTTTTAAAGCGTCTCAGTCATTTTAATGATGGTGATCGTATAATTGCCACTCACATTTGTGGAGAGCTTGTCAATGCTTGCTAGGCACATCCATGTAATCTTCTCTGGAGTAATCCTCAGAGTAATCTTATAAGGTTGGCATCACTATTGGTCCTATTTTACAGATGAAAATACTGAGGGCACACAGCCATAGGTGGTAGAAATCTAGGAATTTTATTGTGGGGGCCTTAGAAGCATGATCTCCTTGGAAGAGAGGCTATGAAGGATTGTTTTGCTGTGTTTGTGTAGCAGGCTTTGTAGAGCTGCATTCTATCAAAGGAGTAAGTCTGGCTTTACTGAGGAGGGGTGATGGGATTGTGTGGGGGTGGTTAGGGCTCAAGCCTTCAAATCATGGCCTCCACTACAGACACCGTCATTCTCCCTGTCTCATGGATGGGCCATTTGAGGCTCAGAGAGGTGCTGAGCTGAGTTCCAGGCCCCACAGCTAGAGCAAGAAATAAAGTCAGAAAAAACCCGATCTCCTCCAGTTTTAGCAGGAGGGTTTGGGGAGTCATGATCAGAGAGCCCAGTGTGCGCCCTGCTGTTCTCATCTGCCTCCGTGTCTGGGTGCAGTGCAGGAGCATCCCTGACAGAGTATAGGAAGCCCTTCATCTCTCAGTGGGGAGCAGGGACCCACACAGGGCCACCCACCATGTCACGAGTGGGACCAGACCTGTAGCGCTCCCTGTTCTGACCAGGGCTCTCTGTTCTGTTTCCTGAAAACTGCCCCTGCCCCCCACCCCTCCTTTGGCAGGCTGGGTAGCCATAGCCTCAGGGTGGCCCAGACCAGTGCTGGGGGTAGAGAAGGGTGTGTCCGGAGGAGAAAGCTGCCAAGGAGGGTGGGGCGGCATCCAAGGGGAAGAACACCAAGAAGCCCAGACCCCAGACGGAAACCAAATGTATTTTCTAGGTCCTGAGAGGATATCTGAAACAATGGAAGTAGAATGGGGGAAGTCAGACTCTAAAAAGGGCTTCTTGATATCCTTACAGGAAAAAAAAAGTCTTTAGGTTTGACTTTTGTTTCTCCGAAGGATGTTTAACTTCCTGAAAGCAGGATCCCAAGGCTTTGTCAAGTTTCGGTGCTGCTGTTTATAGACTTTAGACTTGGGGCTGTGGCGCTGGGTGGGACTTGGTGCGTTGTCTTCCCACTTTACAGTTGGTGAAACTGAGGCTCTGACAGGTGGGGGTGCTGCCTGCGGTTGCACAGTGAGGCAGCAGGAGGCTTGGGATGGGAGCCTGGGTCTTGCGGTGCCTTGTAAGGGGCAGTTGTCGTCACCTCTTGCTCCCATGGCGCCAGCTGGCCTGGAGCCCAGTGGAGACTGTGGAGGGTCCCCTCTTGGAAACAAAGCTGCTATATAGTCTGGGTAAGGCCAGGTCTAACCTGTAGACAGGTGACCCATTGAATAGTGACTTGCAGGGTGGGGAAGCATGGTGATAAGCTTGGCGATGCCACCCCCGTCCAGATGCTGGGGCCCAGCTGTGCACTGTCTGCCTAGCAGCTGGGAGCTGTGAGTCACTCCCACTGGGTGCAGAGGCGGGGGCTATTGTATATCGTGATTCATTCTGTTCTCCCAGCCCTGAAGGGATGACTAGGCCCTGGGCCCTGATGCGTGCCCACGCCTGTGGACTAACGTGGCTGTCCATTTGGGCTCAAGTTCAGAGATGAGGGGGCCAGAGAGCCTCAAGGAGTCCCCTTCCTCCACGTCCCCCCAACTTTGGAGTATTCCATGCTCTGGATCCGCTTTGGTCCCCAGCGCAGGGCTGTGTGAGCCCCTCAGATCTCCTGCAATGTTTTGTAGGCATTTCTGTGGATTATTTTTCTGCAGAGAGAATCTGTAGGTTTCATCAGGTTGTCAGAGGACTCGGTGGCCCCCAAAGTGCTGACAGGAAGGCAGGGGGCTGCTTGCGTGCCCTATGGACTTGAGAGAAGGAAGCTGAAAGACAGTGTGGTTCTAGCAGAAAGTAGCCTGATGGCAGTGTAGTTTCGAGGTTCATTGTGTGGTCTTGGAGGCCACTGTTGGGTTCTGAAAACTGGCTCCTCCTCTGAGCCAGCTCCGGCATCACCTTGGGTAAGTTAGTATGTCTGTGCTTCAATTCCCCCATCTGTAAAGTGGGAAAAATGAGAGTAGTTATCTACAGGTGTTGTAGACTTTTTAAATAAGATAATGTGTGTAAAGGNGGGGAAACCTTCTGCATCCTGGTTCTCCCCAGCCCAGGCCCTCACTGGTGCCTTGAGGCAGGATTATGTAACCAGTGGGGCCTGGCCAGGCAGGACGGGATTCTCAGCCTCATTTTGTCCTCCATTGTCTGTTGCTTTCCCTTCCCCCGTGGGGCTGTTACATTAGCTGATCTGTTCCTCAGGCTCCAGGGATGAAATCGAACCCGTGCTATCCTGCCACCGACTGGTTTAGTTAGGAGGTTGCTGGGCAAGTGGCCCCTTCCTCGGCCACCTGGGGACAGACAGAGATGACACCTCTGTACCTGCTTTGGGGATGGAGACCAGGATTCCTTTTTAGGGGGATGGGCAGGCTATAGGCTGGGGGGTGGTGCCCTTGACCCATGGCTTGAATTGGTACGCCACCTCCCCCGCACCCCGCCATGACTCCCTTCCCAGGAGTGACCTACCCATCCCTGCAGCCGAGCGCCAGGCCTCCTCTCCCAGGAAGCCTTCCCTGGTATCTTGGCTACAGAGATATATCTCTTCTCTTCTGAACTTTTGCCTTCTGTTCTCTTTAAGAAAACAGAGGCCGCGGACTGGCAGGCCACATCCACCCCAGGGGCAGATTTTACTTGGCCCACACCAAATATTGAGCTAGTTGCCAACAGGAGATTTTACGTAAGATCTCAACTTCTGGCTTTACTTCAAAAATGAGAAGATTGTAAAACTTTGAGCCTAGTTCTCCAGTGGCCACTACTGGAGATGAAGCACGTAAGCACCACTTTGCCCCATCCCTCCCGAGCCACTGGCACACTTGCACAGTCTCTAGCCTCCTGGGCATCTGAGTTTCCGACCCTGTCCTGTAGGCACGGCTGGCTCTCTCGCCTGTGCCGTGGTATGGTGCCCTCTCTGTCAGCTTTGTTGGCTCTTTGAGGGTGGTAGGGGGTAGCTGACTCCTCTCTCTATCCCTCGAAGCACTGTGCTCAAGCTCAGGACTGCATACACAGCAGGAGCATAATAAGTGTTTCCTTTATGAACGAAGGCGGGGCATTGCTGAACCTCACCAGCTGTGAAGATTCCATTTAATGGAAGCCTCTAGATCAGCCTGCCCCGTGGCCTGAGAATCCTCCTCCCAGATAAGCTGTGACTGCTTAGCCACTGACCCCGGCAGCTTCTTAAGCTGGGGATAAACAGTCACTCAGAGAGTCGTCCCCATGCTGCAGTATAAGCAAGGAGAGGGACATTTCCCCTGCAGCTGTCTCCACCTTCCACTCTCCCCCCGGGCTTAGAGGAGCTTCGGGGCAGAGAGAGGCTGGGATCAGCAGCCTTTGGATGGCATCAAGTACAAACCTCTGCATCCTGGGGAGATGGGAGATGGGAGATGGTGGGGGAGAGTCAATTCAAGTGTTTTCTGGACTGGGTTTCCTCTCCTTCAGGCCCTTCTCTGCTTTATTTTTCTCCTAGAGAATGTGCTTTAACCCCCAGCTTCTTTGTTCAGCTATCTATCTATGCAAAGCTTATTTTACTCTTTTAATGGAAATCCTAACCTTCCCTGGAGACCAGCTAAGATGTCCCCTTTTGGAAAAGGTCTTAGCTGAGAGGTCACAATTGTTCTGGGTACAAGAAAAATCTGGGAAGCTTTTTTTTTTTTANTCCAAGCTGTGTGCCACGGTCGCCCTTCAATGAGGTTGGGGATGTGTGCCTCAGTTGCCCTGCGCCGAGGTTGGGGCTGTGTTCTGCGGTCGGCTAGCGATGAGTTCTATGCTCTCCGCCGTGGTTGCTCTGTGTGGAGGTCCGGGGTGTGTGCCGCGGTCGCCATCTGCCGAGGTCTGTGCTGTATGCCAGGCTCACCCTGGTTCGAGGTCCGGGATGTGTGCCACGGTCACCCTTCAATGAGATTCGGGCTGTGTGCTGTGGTCTCGGTGCACCAATGTCCATGATGTGTGCCACGGTCGCCCTGTACCTCGGTTCAGCCTGTGTGCCGCGGTCGCACTGCACCGAAGTCCGGGCTGTGTCCCGCGGTCGGCTAGCAACGAGTTCCGGGATGTGTGCCGCCTTCGCCCTGCACAGATTTCTGTGCTGTGTGCCGCGGCAGCACTGTGTCGAGATCCAGGCTCTGTGCCACGGTCGCCCTGCGCTTAGGCCTGCGCTGAGTGCCTAGGTCGCCCTGTGCCGAAGTCCTGGATGTGTGCAGCAGTCGCCCTGCACCGAGGTCCGGGCTGTGTGCCGTATTCACACTGCACCGAGGTCCGGTATGTGTTCTGTGGTTAGATAGTGACGATTTCTGGGCTCTATGCCACAGTCACTCTGCACCGATGTCCGGGGTGTGTGCCGCGGTCACCATCTGCCGAGGTCCAGGATGTGTGCCGCCATCACCCTTCACTGAGTTTCAGGCTGGGTGCCGCGGTCGCCCTTTGCCAAGGTAAGGGCTGTGCGCCGCAGTCACCCTGTGCCGAGGCTGATCAGTGTGCTATGATCACCCTGTGCCGAGGTCTGTGCTGTGTTCCGTGGTTGGCTAGCGAAAATTTCTTGGCTCTGTGCCATGGTCATGCTTCAGATTTCCGGGTTGTTTGCCACGGTCGACCTTCACTGAGTTCCGGTCTTTTTGCCGTGGACGCCCTGCACCGAGGTCTGGGCTGTGTTCCACAATCAGCTAGTGATGAGTTCCGGGCTCTGTGCCACGGTCACCCTGCACAGAATACTGGGCTGTGTGCCACGGTCGCTCTTCACTGAGGTTCGGGCTGTGTGTCGTGTTCACTCTGCTCCGAAGTCTGGACTGTGTGCTGCGGTAGCCTTGCGATGAAGTCCCCACTCTGTGCCGCAGTCGCTGTGTGCCAATGTCCGGGCTGTGTGCCACGGTCGCCATCTCCCGAGGTCCTTGCTGTGTGCCAGAGTTGCCCTTCACCGAGGTCCATGGTTTGTGCCTCGGTCGCTCTTCACGGAGTGACAGAGGTCGTGCCGAGGTCTGGTCTGTGTGCCACAGTCGCCCTGTGCTGAGGCCTGTGCTATGTTCCACAGTTGGCTAGCGACAAGTTCTGGGCTCTGTGCCACGGCCATCCTGCAGATTTCCGGGCTGTGTGTGGTGGTCAACCTTCACTGAATTTCAGGCTGTGTACCATGGTCGCCCTTCGCCAAGGTCCGGGCTGTATGCCATGGTTGCCCTGCGACGAGGTCCAGTCTTTTTGTCGTGGATGCCCTGCACCGAGGTCTGGGCTGTGTTCCGCAGTCAGCTAGCGACGAATTCCGGGCTCTGGGCCACAGCCACCTTGCACAGAATTCCGGGCTGTGTACCACGGTCACCCTTCACTGAAGTTCGGGCTGTGTGTCGTGGTCACCCTGCGCCGAGGTCCGGACTGTGTGCTGCGGTAGCCTTGGGCAGAGGTCCCCACTCTGTGCCGCAGTCGCACCAATGAGATTCGGGCTGTGTGCCGCAGTCGTACCACACAGCCTGGTCACCCTGCACCAATGTCTGGGCCGTGTGCTGCGGTCGCCATCTCCCGAGGTCCATGCTGTGTAGCAGGGTCGCCCTTGCTGAGGTCCATGCTGTGTACCTTGGTCACTCTTCACTGTGGTTTGGGCTGTGTGCCACTGTCACCCTGTGCCAAGGTCCGGGATGTTTGCCACGGTATCTCTGCTCCAAGGTCCGGGCTGTGTGCCATTGTCAGCCTGTGATGAAGTACGGGCTGTGTGCCGTGGTTGCCCTGTGCAGATGTCCGGGCTGTTTGCCGTGGTCGCCCTGTGGCCATGTCCAGGGTGTGTGCTGCGGTCGCCCTGCGCCGAGGTCCGGGCTGTGAGCCACAGTCGCCCTGCACAGATTTCCGGGCTGTGAGCCATGGTCACCCTGCTCTGAAGTCAGGTATGTGTGCCGCGGTCGTCTTGCGCTGAGGTCCAGGCTGTTTGCTGCCCTCAAGCTGTGCCGAGGTCCGTGCTGTGTGCCGCGGTCGCCCTGCACCGAAATCCAGGCTGTGTGCCGCGGTTGCCCTATGCTGAGAACTGGGCTGTGTGTCATGGTCGGCCAGCACAGAAGACCAGGCTGTGTGCCATGGTCGCCTGTGCCGAGGTCTGGGTTGGGTGCCCTGGTCGCCTCTTGCCAAGTTCTGAGCTGTGAGCCACGGTCGGGTTGTGATTAGGTCCGTGCTGTGTGCCGCAGTCGTCCTTCACTGAGGTCCGGTCTGTGTGCTGCAGTCGCCATCTGCCGAGGTCCGTGCTGTGTGCCACAGTCGCCCGGCCCCAAGGACCGGGCTGTTGCCGCAGTTGGCTAGCAATGAGTTCCAGGCTCTGAGCCGTGGTTGCCCTGCACAGATTTCTGGGCTGTGGGCCGCTATCGCCCTGTGCCGAGGTCCGGGCTGTGTTCTGCGGTTGCCTAGCAACGAGTTCCGGGCTCTGTGCCGCGGTCGCTCTGCACCGAGTTCTGTGCTGTGTTCCACGGTTGGCCTGTGCCGAGGTCTGGGCTTTGTTCCATGGTAGCCTTGCACCGAGGTCTGGACTGTTTGCTGTGGTCAGCTGCGCCGAGTTCCGGGCTGTGTTCCGCGGTCAGATAGCGATGAATTCCCAGCTTTGTGTGGGGGTCGCCCTTCACTGAGTTTCAGGCTGTGTGCCATGGTCGCCCTTCACTGAGGTCCGGGCTGTGTGCCGAGGTTGCCCTGCAACGTGTTCCGGCCTCTTTGTTGTGGTCATCCTGCGCCAAAATCCGTGCTGTGTTCCATGGTCAGATAGCAACGAGTTCCTGGCTCTGTGCCACTGTCGCCCTGCACAGAATTCTAGACTGTGTGCTGCGGTCTTCCTTCACTGAGGTTCCAGCTGTGTTCCGCGATCAGTTGGCAACGAGTTCCAGGTTGTGTGCCGCAGTCACCCTTCACTGAGGTTCAGGCTGTGTGCCGGGGTCGCCCTGTGCTGAGGTCCAGGCTGTGTGCTGCAGTCGCCCTGCACTGATGTCCGGTCTGAGTGCCACAGTCACCCTGTGCTGAGGTCCGTGCTGTGTTCAACGGTTTGCTAGTGACGAGTTCCAAGCGCTGTGACACGGTCGCTGTTCACAGATTTCCAGGCCCTGTTCCACGGTCGCCATTCAGTGAGGTTCGGGTGGGTTCTGCGGTCGCCATGCGCCGAGGTCAGGGTTCTGTGCCGTGGTAGCCTTGTGCCGAGGTCCGGGTTGAGTTGCAGTCACCATCTCCTGAGTTCTGTGCTGTGTGCCAGGGTCACCCTCCACTGAGGTCCGTGCTGTGTGACTCAGTAGCTCTTCACTGAGGTTCAGGCTGTGTGCCGCAGTCTCCTTGCTCCAAGGTCTCGGCTGTGTTCGGTCCTCAGCTTGTGACGAGTTCCAGGCTCTGTGCCGTGGTCCCTATGTCCCGAGTTCCAGTCTGTTTTCCACGGTCGCCATCTCCCAATGTTCGGGATGTGTGCCACAGTTGCCTTGTGCTGAGGTCAGGGCTGTGTTACTCCCACGACTTGCGATGAGTTCCGGGCTTTGTGCTGCATTCGCTCTGTGCCAAGGTCTGGACTGTGTGCCATGGTCACCCTCTTCCTAGGTCCAGGCTATGTGCCGTGGTAGACTTCTGCAGAGGTCCGGGCTGTGTGCTGCGGTGGCCCTGTGGTGAGGTCCGGGCTGTGTGCCATAGTCGCCCTGAGCTGAGTCCCAGCCTGTGTTCTGTGGTAGCCCTGTGCCGAGGTCCGGCCTGTGTGCCACGGTTGCCCTGACTCGAAGTCCGGGATGTGTTCCATGGTCGGCTAGCAACGAGTTCCAGGCTGTGTGCCATGGTCGCCATCTCCCAAGGTCCGTGCTTTGTTCCAGGGTGACCCAGCGCCAAGGTCTGTGCTGTGTTCCTCGGTCGCTTTTCACTGAGGTCTGGACTTGTGCCGCGGTTGTCTAGCACACGTTCCGAGCTCTGGGCCACGGTCACCCTGCAGAGATTTCCGGGCTGTGGGCAGCGGTCACCCTTCACTGAAGTTCGGGCTGTTTGCCACAGTCCACCTCTGCCGAGGTCGGGGCTGTGTGCCACGGTAGCTTTGCACCGAGGTCCGGGCTGTGTGCCGCAGTCGCCCTGCACCAAAGTCCAAGGTGTGTTCTGCGATCGGCTAGTGACGAGGTCCAAGCTCTGTGCAGCAGTCGCTCTGTACCGAGGTCCGGGCAGTGTTCTGCGGTTGGCTAGCGAAGAGTTATGAGCTCTGTGCCACGGTCGCCCTGCACAGATTTCCGGGCTGTGTGCTGCAGTCGCCCTTCACTGAGGTCCAGGCTGTGTGCAGCAGTCGCCCTGCCTGGAGTTCCAGGCTGTGTGTCACGGTAGCCTTGCGCCGAGGTCCGGGCTGTGTACCACAGTCACCCTGTGCCGATGTCCGGGCTGTGTGCCGCAGTCGCCATCTCCCAAGGTCCAAGCTGTGTGCCAGGGTCGCCCTGCTCCAAGGTCCATACCGTGAGCCTCGGTCACTCTTCACTGAGGTTCGGGCTGTGTGCTGCAGTTGCCCTTTGCCCAGGTCCGGGCTGTGTGCCGCGGTCGCCCAAAGCCAAGGCCTTGCATGTGTTCCACGGTCACCCTGCGCTGAGGTACGGGCTGTTTTCCGCGGTTGCCTAGCGACAAGTTCCAGGCTCTGTGCTGCGGTCGCCCTGCAAAGATGTCCGGGCTGTGTGCCGCCGTCACCCTTCACAGTGGTTCGGACTCTGTGCTGTGGTGGCCCAGCACCAAGGTCCAGGCTGTGTGCCGTGGTCGCCCCACGTCAGGGCCATGCTGTGTGACGCAGTCACCCTGTGCTGAGGTCCGAGCTGTGTTCCGTGGTTGGCTACAGACGAGTAACGGGCTGTGTGCCGCGGTTGACCTTCACTGAGTTTCAGGCTGTGTGCCACGGTCGCCCTTCACCAAGGTCCGGGCTGTGTGCCGTGGTCGCCCTGTGACAAGGTCCAGCCTGTTTGCCGTGGTCGCCCTGTGCCGAGGTCTGTGGTGTGTTCCGTAGTTGGTTAGTGATGAGTTCCAGGCTCTGTATCACAGTCGTCCTGCACAGATTTCTTGTCTGTGTGCCTCAGTCACTCTACACTGAGGTTCGGGTTGTGTGCCACGGTTGCCCTGCGCCGAATCTGGTCTGTGTTCTGCAGGTGGCTGGCGAAAAGTTCCAAGCAGTATGCCGCAGTTGCCCTTCACTGAGGTCGAGCTGTGTGCCGCGGTCACCCTGCACCACGATCGTCCTGTGCGGAGGTCTGGCCTGTGTGCTGCTGACGCCCTGCGCTGATGTCCAGCATGTGTGCCACGTTCGCCCTGCGCCGAGGTCCGGGCTGTGTTCCGTGGTTGGCTAGCCACGAGTTTGGGCTGTGTGCCACAGTCGCACTTCACTGAGTTTCGGGAGGTGTGTCATGGTCACCCTTCGCTGAGGTCCGGGCTGTGTGCTGTGGTTTCTCTCCGACGAAGTCCAGCCTGTTTTCCGTCTAAACCCTGTGCCGAGGTCCGGGCTGTGTTCCGCACTTGGCTAGTGACAAATTCCGAGCTCTGTGCCACGGTTGCCCTGCACAGATTTCCGGGCTGCGTGCCGTGTTTGCCCTTCACTGAGGTTCGGGCTGTGTGCCATGGTCGCCCTGCACCGAGGTCTGGGCTGTGTGCTATGGTAGCCTTGCACCGAAGTCCAGGCTGTGTGCCACTGTCGCCCTGTGCCGAGGTCCGTGCTGTGTTCCACGGTCAGCTAGTGACGAATTCCAGGCTCTGTGCCGCGGTCGCTCTGCACCGAGTTCTGGGCTGTGTTCCGCAGTCGGCCTGTGCTGAGGTCCGGGCTGTGTTCCATGGTAGCCTTGCACCGAGGTCTGGCCTGTGTGCTGCGGTCACCTGCACCAAGATCCGGGCTGTGTTCCGCTGTCAGATAGCGATGAATTCCGGGCTGTGTGCGGGGGTCACCCTTCACTGAGTTTAAAGCTGTGTGCCATGGTCGCCCTTCATTCAGTTTCTGGCTGTGTGCCATGATCGCCCTTCACTGAGGTCCGGGCTGTGTGCCGAGATCACCCTGTGACGTGTTCTGGCCTCTTTGTCATGGTCATCCTGCACCGAAATCCGGGCTGTGTTCCACGGTCAGATAGTGACGAGTTCCCGGCTCTGTGCCATGGTCGCCCTGCACAGAATTCTAGGCTGTGTGTGATGCGGTTTTCCTTCACTGAGGTTCGGGCTGTGTTCTGCGGTCGGTTTGCACCGAGGTCTGGGCTGTGTTCTGCGGTCAGTTGACGACGAGTTCTGGGCTGTGTGCACAGTCACCATATCCTAAGGTCTGTGCTGTGTGCCATGGTCGCCCTGCACTGAGGTCCGTGCTGTGTGCCTCAGTCGCTTTTCACTGAGGTTTGGGCTCTGTGCCGCAGTTGCTTTGCTCCAAGGTCTGGGCTGTGCTCGGTCCTTGGCTTGCGACAAGTTCTGGGCTCTGTGCTGCGGTCCCTCTGTGCTGAGGTCCGGTCTGTGTGCCACGGTCGCCATCTCCTGATGTTCGGGCTGTGTGCCATGATCACCTTGTGCCGAGGTCTGAGCTGTGTTCCTCCCCCGACTTGCGATGAGTTCCGGACTTTGTGCCACGTTTGCTCTGTGCCGAGGTCCGGGCTGTGTGCCACAGTCACCCTGTTCCTAGGTCCAGGCTGTGTGCCTTGGTAGACTTCTGCAGAGGTCCGGGCTGTGTGCCGTGGTCACCCTGCGATGAGGTCTGGGCTGTGTCCTGCAGTCGCCCTGAGCGGAATCCCAGCCTTTGTTCCGTGGTCGCCCTGCGCCGAGGTCCGGCCTGTGTGCTGCTGTCTTCCTGCGCTGAGGTTCGACCTGTGTGCCACGGTCACCCTGACTTGAAGTCCGGGATGTGTTCGGCGGTCAGTTAGCGACGAGTTCCGGGCTGTGTGCCGCAGTCACCCTTCACTGAGTTTCAGGCTGTGTGTCACGGTCGTCCTTCACCGAGGTCCGGTCTGTGTGCCGTGGTCTCCCTGTGCCGAGGTCCGGGTTGTGTGCTGTTGTCGCCCTGTGCTCAGGTCCGGCCTGTGTGCCACGGTCGCCCTGTGCCAAGGTCCGGATTGTATTCCGCGGTTGGCTAGTGTGAATTCCATGCTCTGGGCCACAGTCGCCCTGCACAGATTTCCGGGCTGTGTCCCGCAGTCGCCCTGCACCGAGGTCCGGGCTGTGTGTCGCAGTAGCCTTGCAGCGAGGTCCGGGCTGTGTACCACAGTCACCCTACGCTGATGTCGGGGCTGTGTGCCACAGTCGTCATCTCCCGAGGTCAATGCTGTGTGCCAGGGTCGCCCTGCGCCAAGGTCCATACCATGTGCCTCAGTCGCTCTTCACTGAGGTTCGGACTGTGTGCCACAGTTGCCCTGTGCCGAGGTCCGGGCTGTGTGCCACGGTCTCCTTGAGCCGAGGCCTGGCATGTGTTACGCGGTCACCCTGCACTGAGGTCCAGTCTGTGTTCCGCGGTTGACTAGCGACGAGTTCCGGGCTCTGTGCTGCGGTTTCCCTGCAAAGATTTCTGGGCTGTGTGCTGCCATCATCCTTCACAGTGTGTGCCACGGTCGCTCTTCACTGAGTTTCGGGAGGTGTGTCACAGTCATCCTTCACCTAGGTCCGGGCTGTGTGCCGTGATTTCCCTCCACCGAAGTCCAGCATGTTTGCCGTCTTCACCCTGCGCCGAGGTCCGGGCTGTTTTCCATGGTCGGCTGGCAACAAGTTCCGGGCTGTGTGCCGCAGTCGCCCTTCATTGAGTTTCGGGGTGAGTGTCGTGGTTGCACTGCGCTGAGGTCCGGGCTATGTGCCATGGTCACCCTGCGATGAGGTCCAGACTGTGTGCCGCGGACGCCCTGTGCCGAGGTCCGGGCTGTGTTCCGCACTTGGCTATTGACAAGTTCCGAGCTCTGTGCCACGGACACCCTGTACTGATTTCCGGGCTGTCTGCTGCGTTTGGCCTTCACTGAGGTTCGGGCTGTGTACCATGGTCGCCCTGCACCGAGGTCTGGGCTGTGTGCCATGGTAGCCTTGTGCCAAAGTTCGGGCTGTGTGCCGCTGTCACCCTGTGCTGAGTTCCGGTCTGTGTTCTGTGGTCGGCTAGCGACGAGTTCCAGACTCTGTGCCGTGGTCGCTCTGCACTGAGTTCTGGGCTGTGTTCCGCGGTCGGCCTGTGCCGAGGTCCGTGCTGTGTTCCACGGTAGCCTTGCACCGAGGTCGGGCCTGTGTGCCGCGGTTGCCTGCGCTGAGGTCCAGGCTGTGTTCTCCAGTCGGATAGCGATGAATTCCGGGCTGTGAGCGGGGGTCGCCCTTCACTGAGTTTCAAGCTGTGTGTCACGGTCGCCCTTTATTGAGTTTCCAGCTGTGTGCCATGATCGCCCTACACTGAGGTCCGGGCTGTGTGCCACGATCACCCTTCACTGAGGTCCGGGCTGTGTGCCATGGTAGCCCTGCACCAAGGTCCGGGCTGTGTGCCACTGTAGCCTTGCCGAAATCCGCCCTGTTTGCCGTGGTCGCCCTGTGCCGAAGTTTTGGATGTGTTCTGCGGTCAGCTAGTGATGAATTCCAGGCTCTGTATCGCAGTCGTCCTGCACTGATTTCTGTCTGTGTGCCTTGGTCGCTCTACACTGAGGTTCGAGTTGTGTGCCACGGTAGCCCTGCGCCGATGCCCGGGCTGTGTGCCGCGGTTGCCCTGCGCCGATGCCCGGGCTTTGTGCCACGGTCGCCCTGCGCCAAATCTGGTCTGTGTTCTGCGGTTGGCTGGCGACGAGTTCGGGGCCGTGTGCCACAGTCGCCCTTCACTGAGGTTGGGCTGTGTGCCTCGGTCGCCCTGCGCCGAGTTACGGGCTGTGTTCCGCGATTGTCCTGCACCAAGGTCCAACCTGTGTGCCGCTGACGCCCTGCACTGATGTCCGGCATGTGGGCCATATTCGCCTTGCACTGAGGTCCGGGCTGTGTTCCGCGGTTGGCTAGTGACAAGTTCGGGCTGTGTGCTGCGGTCGCACTTCACTGAGTTTCGGGAGGTGTGTCATGGTCACCCTTCGCTGAGGTCCAGGCTGTGTGCCATGGCTTTCCTGTGATGAAGTCCAGCCTGTTTGCCGTCTTCACCCTGCACCGAGGTCCGAGTTGTTTTCCATGATCGACTAGCAATGAGTTCCGGGCTGTGTGCCGCATTCGCCCTTCACTGAGGTTTGGGGTGTGTGCCACTGTCACCCTGTGCTGAGGTCCGGGCTGTGTTCTGTGGTCAGCCAGCGACGATTTCCAGGCTCTGTGCTGCGGTCGCTCTGCACCGAGTTCCGTGCTATGTTCCATGGTTGGCCTGTGCCGAGGTCTGTGCTGTGTTCTGCGGTCGCCCTGAGCCGAGGCTCTTTGTCACGGTCGATTTGCACTGAGGTCTGGATTGTGTGCCACAGTTGCCCAGTTCTGAGGTCCTGGCTGTTTGCCGCGATAGCCTTCTGCAGAGGTCCGGGCTGTGTGCTGTGTCACCCTGCACAGAATTCTCAGCTGTGTGCTGCGGTCGCCCTTCACTGAGTTTCAGGCTGTGTGCCACGTGACCCTGCTCCAAGGTCCAGGCTGTGAGCCGTGGTAGCCTTGCGCTGAGGTCCGGGCTGTGTGCTGCAGTCACCCTGCGCAGATGTCCGGGCTGTGTGCGACAGTCGCCCTGTGCCTATGTCCAGGCTGTGTGCCATGGTCGCCATCTCCCGAGATCCGTGCTGTGTGCCAGGGTTGCCCTGCACCGAGGTCCATGCTGTGTGCCTCGGTCGCTCTTCACTGAGGTTTGGGCTGTTTGCTGCAGTTGCCCTGTGCTGAGATCTGGGCTGTGTTCTGTGGTTGCCCTGAGCCGAGGCCTGGCCTGTGTTCCACGCTCGTCCTGTGCCAAGGTCCAGGCTGTGTTCCGTGGTTGGGTAGCGACGAGTTCTGGGCTCTGTGCCACAGTCACCCTGCACAGATTTCCAGGCTGTGTACCGCGGTCGCCCTTCACTGTTGCTTGGTCTGAGCACTGCAGTCGCCCTACACTGAAGTCTGGGCTGTATTCTGCGCTCAGCTAGTGACGAGTTCCGGGCTCTGTGCTGCAATTGCATTGCAACGATGTCCTGTGTGTGTGTCACAATCGCCATCTGCCGATTTCCGTGCTGCGTGCCAGAATTGCTTTGAGTCAAGGTCTGGGATGTGTGCCGCAGTCGCCCTTCACTGAGGTTCGGGCTGTGTACTGTGGTCACCCTGCACCGATGTCCGGGTTGTGTGCCGCGGTTGCCCTGCGCCAAGTCCGGGCTGTGTGCCAAGGTCACCCTGTGCTGAGGTCCGGGCTGTCTTCCGCGGTCGACAAGCGAAGAGTTCCGGGCTCTGTTCCGCGGTTTCCCTGCACAGATCTCTGGGCTGTGTGCTGCAGTCAACCTTCACTGAGGTTTGGGCTGTGTGCCACGGGAGCCCTGTGCCAATGTCCGGGTTGTGTGCCACGGTCGTTCTGTGCCAAGGTCTGGGCTGTGTTCTTTGTTCGGCTAGCAAAGAGTTCAGGTCTGTGTGCCACAGTCGCCCTTCACTGAAGTTCTGGCTGTGTGCCATGGTCACCCGGTGCTGAGGTCTGGGCTGTGTTCCACAGTTGCCCTGCACCGAGGTCCAGGCTGTGTGCAAAGGTCACTGTGTGCCGAGGTCTGGGCTGTCTTCCACGGTCAGCTAGCGATGAGTTCCGCACTCTGTCCTGCATTCGCTCTGTGCCGAGGTCCAGGCTGTGTTCCACGGTCGCCATCTGCCGAGGTGCGTGCTGTGTGCCAGGGTCACCCTGCACCAAGGTCCGTGCTGTGTGCCTTGGTCGCTCTTCACTGAGGTTCGGGCTGTGTGCCGCAGTAGCCCTGTGCTGATGTCTGGCCTGTGTTCCGCCCTCGACTTGCGACGAGTTCCGTGCTCTGTGCCGTGGTGGCTCTGCGCTGATGTCCGGGCTCTGTGTCATGGTAACCTTCTCCTGATATCCAGACTGTGTGCTGCGGTAGCCTTCTGCAGATTTCCGGGCTGTGTACCGTGTCCGTGGTTGCACAGTGCTGAGTCCGGGCTGAGTGCCGCAATCACACTGAAACGAGGTCCGTGTCCTGTGACATGTTCGAAATGTGCCAAATTCTGGGCTGTGTTACACAGTAGCCCAGCACTGAGGTCTGTGTTTTTACCGCCATTGGCCTGGGCCAGGTCTGGGCTGTAAGTCACAGTCGCTTGCACCGAGGTTTGGTTTCTGTGCCTTTGTCACCCTGCACGGTGCTCTGGGCTGTGAGCCGCAGTTGGCTTGCGACAAGGTCCACGCTGTGAGCCATGTTTGGTTTGCCACCAGGTCCGTGCTGTGTGCCACGGTCGCCCATCACTGAGGTCCGGGCTGTGTGCCATGGTTGTCTTGCACTGATGTCTGGGCTGTGTGCCGCGCTTGCCCTGCAGCAATGTCCAGGCTGTTTGCCATGGTATCTCCTCTACAAGGTCTGGGCTGTGTGCCGTGGTCAGCCTGTGATGAAGTCTGGGCTGTGTGCCGGAGTTGCCCTGCACAGAAGTCCGTGCTGTTTGCCGTGGTAGCCCTGTGGCAAGGTCCGGGCTGTGTGCTCCAGTCCTCTTGCACTGATGTCCGGGCTGTGTGCTGCGCTTGACCTGTTTTCCGTGGTCGGCTAGCGATGAGTTCCGGGCTCTGCCGTGGTCGCTCTGCGCAGAGGTCTGGGCTGTGTGACGTGGTCGCCATCTGCCAGGGCCGTGCTGTGTGCCGCGGTCACCCTGCCCCGAGACCGGGCTGTGTGCCGTGGTTGGCTAGCGACGAGTTCCAAGCTCTGTTCCGTGGTCGTCCTGCACAGATTACTCGGCTGTGTGCCACAGTCGCCCTTTTCTGAGGTTCGGGCTGTGTGCGGGGATCACCCAGTGCCAAGGACCAGGCTGTGTGCCGTGGTCGCCCCGCGCCGAGGTCTGGGCTATGTGCCATGGTCAGCCTGTGATGAAGTCCGGGCTGTGTGCTGCAGTTGCCCTGTGCAGAGGTCCAGGCTGTTTTCCGTGGTCGCGCTGCGGTAAGGTCTGGGCTGTGTGCCACGATCGGCCTGCCCCGATATTCGGGATGTGTGCCACCGTTGCCCTGCACTGAGGACCGCGATTTGTGTCGCGGTCGCCTGCGCCGAGTTCTGAGTTGTTTGCCGTGTTCACCCTGCGCCGAGTTCTGGGCTGTGAGCCACGGTCGGCTTGCAACAAGTTCTGAAATCTGTGCCACAGTTGCCCTGCTTGTCGGTCCAGGGTCTGTGTCTCGGTCGCCCTGTGCCAAGGTCTGGGCTGTGTGCCTCAGTTGCCCTGATCCAATGTACAGGTTGTGTGGCCCAGTCATTTTGTGCTGATGTCTGTGCTGTGAGCCACAGTCGTTGTGCTCTGATGTCCAGACTGTGTGCCGTGGTTTTCTTGTGCTGAGGTCCTGGCTGTGTGCTGCTGTCAGCTTGGAACGAGTTCCGGGATCTGTGCTGTGGTCGCCCTGCACTGAGATCCGATCTGTGTGCCGCGGTCGCCCTTCAATGAGGTTGGGGATGTGTGCTTCAGTCGCCCTGCACTGAGGTTGGGGCTGTGTTCTGTGGTCGGCTAGCAATGAGTTCTGGGCTCTCTGCCACGGTTGCTCTGTGCTGAGGTCCATGATGTGTGCCGCGGTCATCATCTACCAAGGTCCATGCTGTGTGCCAGGCTCACCATGTGTCGAGGTCCGGGATGTGTGCCGCAGTCACCCTTCAATGAGATTTGGGGTGTGTGCTGCAGTCTCCTTGCGCAGATGTCCGTGATGTGTGCCACAGTTGCCCTGCGCCTAGGTTGAGCCTGTGTGCCGCAGTCGCACTGCACCGAAGTCTAGGCTGTGTTCTGCGGTCGGCTAGTGTCGTGTGCCAGGATGGGTGCCACCTTCGCCCTGCACAGATTTCCATGCTGTGTGCCACGGTAGCTCTGCGCCAACATCCGGGGTGTGTGCCATGGTCGCCATCTGTTGAGGTCCGTGCTGTGTGCCAGGGTTGCCCTGCGCCGAGATCCAGGCTGTGTGCAGCGGCTGGCCTGTGCTGAGGTCTGGCCTGAGTGCCGCAGTCGCCCTGCGCCGAGGTCTGGGCTGTGTTCTGTGGTCAGCTAGGGATGAGTTCCGGGCTCTTGGCTGCATTCGCTCTGCACCGAGGTCCGGGCTGTGTTCCACGGTCAGCTAGTGACGAGTTCCGGGCTCTGTACTGCCGTTGCCCTGTGCCGAGGTCAGGGCTGTGTTCCGCAGTTGGCCAGCGACAAGTTCTGGGCTCTGTGCCGCGATCGCCCAGTGCAGAATACCAGGCTGTGTGCCGCGGTCGCCCTGCCCTGAGGTCCGTGCTGTGTGCCGCAGTCACCCTGCAACAAGATCCTGGGCTGTGTGCCGCAGTTGCCCTGTGCCAAGGTCCAGGCTGTTTTCCGCGGTCGGCTAGCGACAAGTTCTGGGCTCTGTGCCACGGTCGCTATGCGCCAAGGTCCAAGTTGTGTGATGCAGTTGCCATCTGCTGAGGTCTGTGCTGTGTGCTGCGGTCTCCCTGTGCCGAGGTCCGGGCTGTGTGCCACAGTCGCCCAGACGCTGAGGTTCAGGCTGTGTGCCGCAGTCGCCCTGCGCTGAGGTCCGGGCGGTGTGCTGCGGTTGCCCTGCACCAAGGTCTGTGCTGTGTTCCGCCTTCGGCTAGTGACGTGTTCCGAGCTGTGTGCCGCTGTTGCCCTGCACAGATTTCTGGGCTGTGTGCTGCGGTCACCCTTCACTCAGGTCCGGGCTGTGTGCCGCAGTAGCCCGGCGCCCATGTCCCGGATGTTGCCACGGTCACCCTGCGCAAGGTCGATGCTGTGTTCCGTGGTCAGCTAGTGATGATTTCTGGTCTCTGTGCCGTGGTCGCACTGTGACGAGGTTTGGGTGTGTGCCACAGTTGCCATCTGCCGACGTCCGTGCTGTGTGCCTGGGTCACCTTGAATTGAGTTCCGGGCTGTGTGCCGTGGAAGCCCTGTGCTGAGGTCCAGGCTGTGTGCTGTGGTCTCCCTTCACCGAAGTCCGGGCTGCATGCCGTGGTCGCCAGAGCTTAAGCCAGGCCTGTGTTCCACAGTCGCCCTGCTCTGAGGTCCGGGCTGTGTTCCGTGGTTGGCTAGTGATGCGTTCCATGCTCTGTGCCGTGGTCACTCTGCACAGAGGTCCAGGGTGTGTGCTGTGGCCGCCATCAGGCGACGTGCGTACTGTGTGCCGCGGTCGCCCTTCACTGAAATCCGGGCTGTGTGCTGCGGTCACCCTGCTCAATGTCCATGATATATGCCACCTTCGACCAGGGTCTTGTTCCGGCCTGTGTGCCACAGTAGCTTGTGCTGAAGTTCAGGCTGTGTTCCACGGTCGGAAAGCGACGAGTTCTGGACTGTGTGCCGCGGTCGCCCTTCACTGCGGTTCAGGCTGTGTTCCGCGTCTGGCTAGCGAGGAGTTCCAGGCTGTGTGCCACAGTCGCCCTTCACTGAGGTTCGTGCTGTGTGCTGTGGTCGCCCTGCACCGAGGTCCTGACTGTGTGTCGCGGTCGCCATCTCCTGAGGTCCGTGCTGTGTGCCAGTGGCACCCTGCGCCAAGGTCCATGCTATATGCCTCGGTCGTTCTTCACTGAGGTTCGGGCTGTGTGCTGCAGTCATGCTGCGCTGAGGTCTGGGCTGTTTGGTGACCTCGGCTTGCAACGAGTTCCGGGCTTTGTTCCGAGGTCACTCTGTGCCAAGATCTGGGTTGTGTGCCACAGTCGCACTGTTCTGAGGTCTGGGTTGTGTATTGCGGCAGCCTTCTGCAGAGGTCCAGCCTGTGTGACGCTGTCACCCTTCACTGAAGTTCAGGCTGTGTGCCGCAGTATCCCTGCGCCGATGTCCAGGCTGTGTTCCACAGTGGGCTAACGACGAGTTGCAGGCTGTGTGCCACGGTCGCCCTTCACTGAGTTTCGGCCTGTGTGCCACGGTCACCATTTGCGGAGGTCCAGGCTGTGTGCCGTGGTCGCCCTGCAACGAAGTCAGGCCTGTTTGCCATGGTCTCCCTGCACTGAGGTCTGGGCTGTGTTCTGCAGTGGGCTAGTGACGAGTTCAGAGCTGTGTGCCACGGTTGTCCGTCACTGAGTTTCAGGCTGTTTGCCACGGTCACCATTCACCAAGATCTGGGCTGTGTGCCGTGGTCACCATGCAACGAGGTCCGGCCTGTTTGCCATGGTCTCCCTGCACCGAGGTCCAGGCTGTCGTCCATAGTCAGCTAGCAACGAATTCTGGTTTGTGTGCCACGGTCACCCTTCACTAAGTTTTGGGCTGTGTGCCACAGTCGCCCTTCGCTGAGGTCAGGGCTGTGGCCTGTGGTCGCCCTGCGATGAGGTCCAGCCTGTTTGCTGTCATCACACTGTGCCGAGTTCCGGGCTGTGTTCCGTGGTCGGCTAGTGACGAATTCCAGTCTCTGTGCCCTGGTCGCCCTGCAAAGAGTTCTGGGCTGTGTGCTGCGGTCGCCGTTCACTGAAGTTCGCGCTGTGTGCCGCAGTAGCCCTGCACCGAAGTCCGGGCTCTGTGCCGCGCTCACCCTGTGCTGAGGTCCGGGATGTGTGCCACAGTTGCCCTTCACTGAAATTCGGGCTGTGTGCCGTGGTTGCCCTGCACCGAAATCCAGGCTGTGTGCCGTGGTCACCCTGCGCAGAGGTCCGGGATGTGTGCTGCAGTCACACTTCACTGAATTTCGGGCTGTGTTGCGGGGTCGCCATGCACCAAGGTCCAGGCTGTGTGCCGTGGTCGCCCTGCACTGATGTCCGGGCTATTGCCGTGGTCGCCCTGTTTGGAGGTCCAGGATGTGTGCTGTACTCGCCCTTCACTGAAGTTTGGACTGTGTGCCGCGGTCGCCCTGCACTGAGGTCCGGGCTGCATGCCGCGGTCGCCCTGCACGGAAGTCCGTGCTGTGTGCTGCAGTCACCTTAAGCCGAAGCCTGGCCTGTGTTCTGCGGTCTCCCTGCACCGATGTCAGGGCTGTGTGCCGCGGTAGACTTCTGCAGAAGTCTGTGCTGTGTGCCGCGGACGCCCTGTGCCAAGGTCTGGGCTGTGTGCCATGGTCTCCCTGTTCCAATGTCTGGGCTGTGTACCGCGGTAGCATACTGCAGAGGTCTGGGCTGTGTGCCGCGGTCACCCTGTGCCGAGGTCCGGGCTGTGTGCCACGGTTGCCCTGTTCCAAGGTCTGGGCTGTCTGCCACGGTAATCTTCTGCATAGGTCTGGGCTGTGTGCCGCTGTCACTCTGCGCTGAGGTCCGACCTGTGTTGCGTGGTCGCCCTGCTTCAAGGTCTGGGCTGTGTTGCGCGGTCGGCTAGCGACGAGTTCCTAGCTGTGTCCCGCATATGTCCTGCACAGATTTCTGTGCTCTGTGCTGCGGTCACCCTTCACTTAGGTTCGGACTGTGTGCCGCAGTATCCCTGCACCAATGTCCGGAATATGTGCCGTGGTCGCCCTGCACCAAGGTCCGTACTGTGTTCCGCGGTCAGCTAGCGACGAGTTCCAGTCTCTGTGCCGTGGTCGCACTGCAACGAGGTCCAGGGTGTGTGCGACAGTCACCATCTGCTGACGTCCATGCTGTGTGCCAGGGTTGCCTTGCTCGAGGTCTGGGATGTGTGGCGCAGTCGCCCTGCACCAAATTCTGGGCTGAGTTCTGCGGTTGCATAGTGACGAGTTAATGGCTGTGAGCCACGTTTGCCCTGTGCTGATGTCCGGGATGTGTGCCACGGTTGACCTGAAACAAGGTCCAGCCTGCATGCCGTGGTCCTCCTGCCCCAAAGTCCGGGCTGTGTTCCGTGGTCGCCTAGTAACGAGTTCTGCACTGTATGCCGTGGTCATCCTTTACTGAGGTTTGGGCTGTTTGCCACGGTCGCCATGCGCCGAGGTCCAGGCTGTGTGCTGCGGTTGCCCTGTGCTGATATCCGGCCTGAGTGCCACGTTCACCCTCCACCAAGGTCCTGGCTGTGTTCCGTGGTTGGCTAGCAATGAGTTCTGGGCTGTGTGCCACGGTTGCCCTGCACAGATTTCTGGGCTGTGTGCTGTGGTCACCCTTCACTGAAGTTCGGGCTGTGTGCTGCGGTAATCCTGTGCCAATGTCCGGGATGTGTGCCACGGTCACCCTGCGCCGAGGTTCGTGCTGTGTTCCGCGGTCAGCTAGCGACTAATTCCGGGCTCTGGGCTGTGGTCACACTGCGACGATTTCCGGGGTGTTTGCCACAGTCGCCATCTTCCCACATCCATGCTATGTGCCAAGGTAGCCTTGCATTGAGGTCCAGGCTGTGTG
>SJYV01040199.1:193293-228057 GCA_006410875.1 Neotragus pygmaeus
CTGTGTGCCGCAGTAGCCCTGCACCGAAGTCCGGGCTCTGTGCCGCGCTCACCCTGTGCTGAGGTCCGGGATGTGTGCCACAGTTGCCCTTCACTGAAATTCGGGCTGTGTGCCGTGGTTGCCCTGCACCGAAATCCAGGCTGTGTGCCGTGGTCACCCTGCGCAGAGGTCCGGGATGTGTGCTGCAGTCACACTTCACTGAATTTCGGGCTGTGTTGCGGGGTCGCCATGCACCAAGGTCCAGGCTGTGTGCCGTGGTCGCCCTGCACTGATGTCCGGGCTATTGCCGTGGTCGCCCTGTTTGGAGGTCCAGGATGTGTGCTGTACTCGCCCTTCACTGAAGTTTGGACTGTGTGCCGCGGTCGCCCTGCACTGAGGTCCGGGCTGCATGCCGCGGTCGCCCTGCACGGAAGTCCGTGCTGTGTGCTGCAGTCACCTTAAGCCGAAGCCTGGCCTGTGTTCTGCGGTCTCCCTGCACCGATGTCAGGGCTGTGTGCCGCGGTAGACTTCTGCAGAAGTCTGTGCTGTGTGCCGCGGACGCCCTGTGCCAAGGTCTGGGCTGTGTGCCATGGTCTCCCTGTTCCAATGTCTGGGCTGTGTACCGCGGTAGCATACTGCAGAGGTCTGGGCTGTGTGCCGCGGTCACCCTGTGCCGAGGTCCGGGCTGTGTGCCACGGTTGCCCTGTTCCAAGGTCTGGGCTGTCTGCCACGGTAATCTTCTGCATAGGTCTGGGCTGTGTGCCGCTGTCACTCTGCGCTGAGGTCCGACCTGTGTTGCGTGGTCGCCCTGCTTCAAGGTCTGGGCTGTGTTGCGCGGTCGGCTAGCGACGAGTTCCTAGCTGTGTCCCGCATATGTCCTGCACAGATTTCTGTGCTCTGTGCTGCGGTCACCCTTCACTTAGGTTCGGACTGTGTGCCGCAGTATCCCTGCACCAATGTCCGGAATATGTGCCGTGGTCGCCCTGCACCAAGGTCCGTACTGTGTTCCGCGGTCAGCTAGCGACGAGTTCCAGTCTCTGTGCCGTGGTCGCACTGCAACGAGGTCCAGGGTGTGTGCGACAGTCACCATCTGCTGACGTCCATGCTGTGTGCCAGGGTTGCCTTGCTCGAGGTCTGGGATGTGTGGCGCAGTCGCCCTGCACCAAATTCTGGGCTGAGTTCTGCGGTTGCATAGTGACGAGTTAATGGCTGTGAGCCACGTTTGCCCTGTGCTGATGTCCGGGATGTGTGCCACGGTTGACCTGAAACAAGGTCCAGCCTGCATGCCGTGGTCCTCCTGCCCCAAAGTCCGGGCTGTGTTCCGTGGTCGCCTAGTAACGAGTTCTGCACTGTATGCCGTGGTCATCCTTTACTGAGGTTTGGGCTGTTTGCCACGGTCGCCATGCGCCGAGGTCCAGGCTGTGTGCTGCGGTTGCCCTGTGCTGATATCCGGCCTGAGTGCCACGTTCACCCTCCACCAAGGTCCTGGCTGTGTTCCGTGGTTGGCTAGCAATGAGTTCTGGGCTGTGTGCCACGGTTGCCCTGCACAGATTTCTGGGCTGTGTGCTGTGGTCACCCTTCACTGAAGTTCGGGCTGTGTGCTGCGGTAATCCTGTGCCAATGTCCGGGATGTGTGCCACGGTCACCCTGCGCCGAGGTTCGTGCTGTGTTCCGCGGTCAGCTAGCGACTAATTCCGGGCTCTGGGCTGTGGTCACACTGCGACGATTTCCGGGGTGTTTGCCACAGTCGCCATCTTCCCACATCCATGCTATGTGCCAAGGTAGCCTTGCATTGAGGTCCAGGCTGTGTGCCACGGTAACCCTGCGCTGCAGTCCAGGCTGTGTGCTGTGGTCGCCCTGCACCGAGGTACGGGCTGTGTTCTGTGGGTGGCTAGCGATGCATTCCAGGCTCTGTGCCATTGTCACTCTGCACAGAGGTCCAGGATGTGTTCCACGGTCGCCCTGCATCTTGTTCCTGCCCGTGTGCCACGGTCGCCTGTGCCAAAGTCCGGTCTGTGTTCCGTGGTCGGAAAGCGATGAGTTCCGGGCTGTGTTCCGCGGACACCCTTCACTGTGGTTCACGCTGTGTTCCATGTTCGGCTAGCGAGGAGTTCCAGGCTGTGTGCCGCAGTTGCCCTTCACAGAAGTTCGGGCTATGTGCTGTGGTCGCCCTGCGCTAAGGTCCTGGTTGTGTGCCGCGGTAGCCCTTCACCGGGTCCGGCCTGTGTGGCATGGTCGCCATCTCCTGAGGTCCGTGCTGTGTACCAGGGGTTCCCTGTGCCGAGGTCCGTGCTGTGTGCCTCAGTCGTTCTCACTGAGGTTCAGGCTGTGTGCCGCAGTCACCCTGCAACGAGGTCCAGGCTGTTTGTGCCCTCGGCTTGGGACGAGTTCCGCGCTCTGTGCCGCGGTCACTCTGTGCCAAGATCCTGGCTGTGTGCCACGGTCGCCCTGTTCCAAGGTCCGGACTGTGTGCCGCTGTCGCCCTGTGCTGAGTTCTGGCCTGTGTGCCAAGGTTGCCCTGCACTGAGGTCCTGGCTCTGTTCCATGGTGAGCTAGCAACGAGTTCCGGTCTGTGTGCCATGGTCACCCGTCACTGAGTTTCGGGCTGTGTGCCATGGTCGCCATTTGCCGAGGTCCGGGCTGTGTGCCGTGGTTGGATAGCAACGAATTCCATGCTGTGTGCCGTGGTCACCCTTCACTGAGTTTTGGGCTGTGTGCCACGGTCACACTTGACTGAGGTCCGGGCTCTGTGCCACGGTCACGCTAAGACGAGGTCCGGCCTGTTTGCCGTGGTTGCCCTGTTCCGCGTTCCGGGTTGTGTTCCGTGGTCGGCTAGTGACGAGTTCTGGGCTTTGTGCTTTGGTCGCCTTGCACAGAATTCTGGGCTGTGTGCTCCAGTCGCCATTCACTGAAACTCGGGCTGTGTGCCGCTGTAGCCTTGCACCAAATTCTGGGCTGTGTGCCACAGTTGCCCTGCCCCGAGGTCCGGGCTATGTGCTGCAATCGCCCTTCACTGAAGTTCGGGCTGTGTGCCGCAGTCGCCATGCTCCAAGGTCCTGCCTGTTTGTCATGGTCGCCCTGTGCTGGGTTCTGGGCTGTGTTTCGTGGTCGGTTAGGGACGAGTTCCGTGCTCTGTGTGCCGTGGTCACACTGCACAGAATTCTGGGCTCTGTGCTGCGGTTGCCATTCCCTGAATTTCGGGCTGTGTGTCGCGGTCGCCCTGCGTGAGGTCCGGGTTGTGTGCCGCAGTCACCCTTCACTGAAGTTCGGGCTGTGCCACGGTTGCAATGTGCCGAGGTCCAGCCTGTGTACTGCGGTTGCGCTGCACCGAGGTTCAAGCTGTATGCTGCGGTTGCCCTTCACTGAGTTTCAGGCTGTGTTCTGCATTCAGCTAGCAAGGAGTTCCAGGCTGTGTGCTGCAGTCACCCTTCACTGAGGTTCAGGTTTTGGGCTGCAGTTGCCCTGCACCGAAGTCCTGGCTGTGTGCCATGGTCACCATCTCCTGAGGTCCGTTCTGTGTGCCAGGGGCGCCCTGCGCCAAAGTCCGTGTTGTGTGCCTCAATTGTTCTTCACTGAGGTTCGGAATGTGTGCCGCGGTCGCCCTGCACCGAGGTCCAGGCTGTTTTGCACCCTTGCCTTGTGACGATTTCCGGGCTCTGTGCCGCAGTCGCTCTGTGCCGAGATCCGGGCTGTGTGCCACGGTCGCCCTGTTCCGAGGTCCGGGCTGTGTGCCACAGTATCCTGCAGAGGTCTCGGCTGTGTGCCTCGGTAGCCTTGTGCCAATGTCCGGGCTGTATGCCGCAGTTGCCCTTCGCCGATGTCCGGTCTGTTTGCCATAGTAACCATCTCCCAAGGTCCGTGCTGTATCCCAGGGTCACCCTCCATCGAGGTCCATGCTGTGTGCTTCGGTAGCTCTTCACTGAGTTTCAGACTGTGTGCTGTGGTCGCCTTGTGCCAATGTACAGACTGTGAGCTGCGGGAGCCTTGTGCCAAAGTCTGGGCTTTGTGCCTCAGTCGCCCTGTGCCGAGGTCTGGGCTTTGAGCCGCTGTCACCCTGTGCCAAGGTTCTGACTGTATGCTTTGTCGCCCTGCACCGAGGTCCGGGCTGTGTTCTGTGGTCGACTAGCGATGATTTCCGTGCTCTGCCATGGTCGCTGTGTGCTGAGATCCGGGCTGTGTGCCATGGTCGCCATCTGCCAAGTTCTGTGCTGTGCCAGGGTCGCCCTGTGCTGAAGTCCGGAATGTGTGCCGCGGTCGCCCTTCACTGAGGTTCAAGCTGTGTGCCATAGTTGCCCTTTGCTGAATTCCGGGCTGTGTGCTGCAGTCGGCTAGTGACGAGTCCGGGCTGTGTGCCGTGGTCACCCTTCACTGAGGTTCGGGCTATGTGCCGTAGTTGCCCTTTACTGAGGTCCGGGCTGTGTTCTGCAGTCAGTTAGGGACGAGTCTGGGCTGTGTGCCACGGTTGCACTTCACTGAGTTTCGGGCTGTGTGCCAAGGTCACCTTGTGCTGAGGTCTGGGCTCTGTGCCGTGGTCGCCCTGCACTGAGGTCTAGCCTGTGTGCCGCGGTCACCCTGTACCGAGGTCCAGGATGTGTTCCACGGTTGGCTAGCGGCGAGTTCTGGGCTCTTTGCCGCAGTTGCTCTGCGCTGAGTTCCGAGCTGTGTGACGTGTTCGCCATCTGCCGAGGTCCGTGCTGTGTGCCAAGATCGCCTTGCGTCGGTTCCTGGATGTGTGCCACGGTCACCCTTCACTCAGTTTCGGGCTGTGTGCCATGGTCGCCTTGCCCAAAATATCTGATGTGTGCCGCGGTCGCCCTGCACAGTGTTCCGGCCTGTGTGCCGCGGTCGCCCTGTGCCAAGGTCCGGGTTGTGTTCCGCGGTTGGCTAGCGGCAAGGTTCGCGCTGTGTGCTGCGGTTATCCTGCACCGAGTTCCAGGCTGTGTGCCGTCGTCACCCTGCGCTGAGTTCCGGCCTGTGTGCTGCAGTCACCCTGCACCGAGGTCCAGGCTGTGTGCCATGGTCACCCTGCATCGATGTCCGGTATGTGTCCCGTGGTCGCCCTTCACTGAAGTTCTGACTGTGTGCCGCGGTCAACCTATGCCGATGTCCGGGATGTGTTCTGCAGTTGACCTGCACCGAAGTCCGGACTGTGTGCTGCGGTTGCCCTGAGCTGAGGTCCGGGCTGTGTTCCGCGGTCAGCTAGTGACGAGTTCTGGGCTGTGTGTCACAGTCGCCCTTCACTCAGGTTCGGGCTGTGTGCCCCAGTCGCCCTGTGCTGAGGTCCAGGCTGTGTGCCATGGTCGTCCTGCACCAAGATCTGGCCTGTTTGCCATGGTCACCCTGCGCAGAGGTGCAGGCTGTGATCCGCGGTTGGCTAGTGAAGAGTTTGGGCTCTGTGCCATGGTTGCTCTGTGTGAGGGCCGGGCAATGTGCCACAGTTACCATCTTCCGAGGTCCATGCCGTGTGCCAGGGTCACCCTGCATCGAGGTCCGGGCTGTGTCCTTTGATCGCCTTTCACTGAGGTTCGGGCTGTGTTCTGCGGTCGCCCTGTACCGAGGTCCCGGATGTGTGCCACGGTAATTCTTCACTGAGGTTCTGAATGTGTGCCGTAGTCGCCTTGCACCGATGTCCATGATGTGTGCCACGGTCACCCTGTGCCTAGTTCCAAACTGTGTGCCGTGGTCGCCTTGCACCAAAGTCTGGGCTGTGTTTCGTGGTCGGCAAGTGATGAGTTCCAGGATCTGTGCCGCCTTCGCCCTGCACCAAGTTCCGGGCTGTGTGTTGCAGTCGCCTTTCACTGAGGTTCTGGCTGTGTGCCACAGTCACCCTGCGCCGAGGTCCGGGCTGTCATCTGCGGTCAGCTAGTGATGAGTTCCATGCTGTGTGCTGCGCTCGCCCTTCACTGAGTTTTGGGCTTTTTCCGTGGTCATCCTGTGCCGAATTCCAGGCTGTGTTCCACGGTCGCCCTGTGCCGAGATCTGGGCTCTGTGCCGTGGTTGCCCTGCACCGAGGTCTGGGGTGGGTTGCATTCGCCCTGTGACGAGATCCGAGGTGTATTCTGCTGTCGGCTAGCAACGAATCCAGGCTGTTTGCCGTGGTCACCCTTCACTGAGGTTCAGGCTGTGTGCCACGGCCGCCCTGCACCGTGATCCGGGCTGTATGCTGCGGGCACCTTGCGCCGAGTTCCGGCCTGTGTGCTGGGGTCGCCCTGTGCTGAGTTCCGGGCTGTGTTCCGTGGTCGGTTAGTGACGAGTTCCGGGCTGTGTGCCGCAGTCACTCTTCACTGAGGTTCGGGCTTTTTTCACGGTCACCCTGCACCAAATTCCGGGCTGTGTGCCACGGTTGCCCTGTGCCGAGTTCCGGGCTCTGTGCCATGGTCACCCTACCCCAAGGTCTGGCCTTTGTGCTGCAGCCGTCCTGAGCCGAGGTCCGGGCTGTGTTCTGCGATCGGCTAGTCATGAGTTCTGTACTGTGTGCCACGGTCACCCTTCACTGAGGTTTGGGCTGTGTTCTGCGGTTGCCCTGTGCCGAAATCCGTGCTGTGTGCCACAGTCACCCTGCTCTGAAGTCCTGCTTGTGTGCCACGGTCGCCCTGTGCCGAGATCCGGGCTGTGTTCCACGATTGGCTAGTGATGAGTTCGGGCTCTGTGCCACGTTTCCTTTGCACCAGGGCCAGGGTGTGTGCCGCGGTCACCATCTGCCGAGGTCCATGTTGTGTGTCAGGGTCACCCTGCATCGAGGTCTGGGATGTGTGCCACGGTCGCCTTTAACTGCATTTCAAGCTGTGTCCAACAGTCGACCTATGCCGATGTCTGGGATGTGCGCTGCGGTCGCGCTGAGCCGTGGTACAGGCTGTGTTCCGCCATCGGCTGGTGACGAGTTCAAGACTGTGTGCCAGGGTCGCCCTTCGCTGAGGTTCAGGCTTTTTGCCGTGGTCGCCCTGTGCCAAATTCCGGGCTGTGGGCCACGGTCGCCCTGTGACAACATGCGGGCTGTGTGCCAGGGTTGCCTTGCCCTGAGGTCCGGGCTTGTGCGACATTCACCCTGTGCCAAGATCCGAGTTGTGTTCCGCTGTTGACTAGCAACGAGTCTGGGTTGTGTGCCACGGTCACCCTTCACTGAGGTTTGGGCTGTGTGCCGTGATCGCCCTGCGCCGAGGTCCGGGCTGTGGTCTGCAGTTGGCTAGTGACGAGTTCCGGGCTGTGTGCCGTGGTCACCGTTCACTTAGGTTAAGGCTGTGTTCCGCGATCGCCCTGCACCGAGGTCCGGGGGTGTGACGCGGTCGACATGCGCCTAGGTCCATGTGGGGTGCCGCATTTGCCCTGCACCTATGTCCGGGCTGTATTCCTCTGTCAGCTAGCGACAAGTTCCAGGCTGTGTGCCACGGTCACCCTTCACTGATGTCCAGTCTGTGTGCCGTGGTCGCCCTGAGCCGAGGTCCAGGATGTGTGCCATGGTCGCCCTGTGCCGAGGTCCGTGCTGTGTGCCGCGGTCGGTCTGCGTCGAGGTTTGGGATGTGTGTTGCGGTCGCCCTTCACTGAGTTCGGGCTGTGTGCCACGGTTGACCTACGCCGATGTTTGAGATGTTGCCATGGTTGCCCTACACCGACGACTGGCCTGTGTGCTACTTTCGCCCTGAGCTGAGGTTCGGGCTGTGTTCTGTGGTCGGCTAGTGACGAGTTCTGTGCTGTGTGCCGTGGTCGCACTTCACTGAGTTTCGGGCTTTTGCCGTGGTCGCCCTGTGCCGAATTCCGGGCTGTGTGCCACGGTCGCCCTTCACTGAGGTTTGGGCTGTGTTCCACAGTTGACCTGCACTGATATCCGTGTTGTGTGCTGCAGTCGCTCTGCTTTGAGGTCCTGCTTGTGTGCCGCGGTTGCTTTGCACGAGGGCCGGGGTATGTGCCACGGTCACCATCTGCTGAGGTCCATGCTGTGTGCCAGGGTCACCCTGCATGAAGTTCCAGGATGTGTGCCGTGGTCCACTTTAACTGAGTTTCAAGCTGTGTCCTACAGTAGACCTACGCTGATGTCTGGGATGTGTGCCGTGGTCGCCCTGAGCCGAGGTCCAGGCTGTGTTCCGTGGGCGGCTAGTGACGAGTTCCAGGCTGTGTGCCACGGTCACCCTTCACTGAGGTTCGGGCTTTTTGCCGCAGTCGCTCTGTGCCAAATTCCGGGCTGTGGGCCACAGTCGCCCTGCGACGACGTCCGTGCTGTGTGCCAGGGTCACCCTGTGCCGATGTCCGTGCTTGTGCCGCATTCGCCCTGTGCCAAGGTCCGAGTTGTGTTCCGCTGTCGGCTCGCAACGAGTCTGGGATGTGTGCTGCGGTCACCCTACACTGAGGTCCGGCCTGTGAGCTGCGGTCGCCATTTGCCGAGGTCGTGTTGTGCAATGCAGTCGCCATCTGCCGAGGTACGGGCTGTGTGGAGCGGTTGCCCTGTGCCGATATCCCGGCTGTGTGCCGTGGTCATCCTGCACCGAGGTCCGGGCTGTGTGCCACATTCGCCCTGTGCCGAGATCCGAGTTGTGTTCCGCTGTCAACTAGCAACGAGTCCGGGCTGTGTGCCACGGTCACACTACACGGAGTTTCAGGCTGTGTGCCGTGGTCGCCCTGCGCCAAAGTCTGGGCTGTGTGCCGCGTTTGCTCTTCACTGAGGTTCGGGATTTTTGTCATGGTCGCCGTGCGCCGAATTCTGAGTTGTGTGCCATGGTCGCACTTCGCTGAGTTCCGGGCTGTGTGCCATGGTCGCCCTGCTCCAAGGTCCAGGCTGTGTGCTGCATTCGCCCTGTGCCGAGGTCCGAGTTGTATTCTGCTGTCAGCAAGCAATGAGTCCGGGCTGTGTGCTGCGGTCATTCTTCATTGAGGTTCGGGCTGTGTTCTGCGGTCGCCCTGTGCCGAGTTCCGGGCGGTGTGCCGTGGTCGCCCTGCACCTAGGTCTGGCCTGTGTGGTGCGGTCGTGCTGTGCTGAGATCCGGGCTGTGTTCCGCGGTCGGCTAGTGACGAGTTCCAGGCTGTGTGCCATGGTCACCCTTCACTTAGGTTCAGGCTGTGTTCCGTGATCGCCCTGCTCGAGGTTTGGGCTGTGTGACGTGGTCGCACTGTACCGAGGTCCGGGTTGTGTGCCACAGTCACCCTGCATCGAGGTCCGGGATCTGTGCCGCAGTCGCCCTTCACTGAGTTCGGGCTGTGTCCCACGTTCGACCTATGCCAATGTTTGGGATGTGTACCGTGGTTGCTCTATGCCGATGACTGGCCTGTGTGCTACTTTCGCCCTGAGCCGAGGTTCGGGCTGTGTTCTGTGGTCAGCTACTGACGAAGTCCAGGCTGTGTACCGCGGGCGCCCTGCGGCGAAGCCCGGGCTGTGTTTCGTGGTCGGCAAGTAACGAGTTCTGGGATCAGTGCCGCATTCACCCTGTGCAGGTTCCCGGGCTGAGTGCCACGGTCACCCTTCACTAAATTCTGGCCTGTGTTCTGTGGTCAGCTAACGACGTTTTCCTGGCTCTGCTGTGGTCACTGTGTGCCGAGATCCGGGCTGTGTGCCGCATCACCCTCTGATGAGGTCCATGCTGTGTGCAAGGGTCATGCTAGGCCGAGGTTCGGACTGTGTGCTGCGGTCGCCTTTCACTGAGGTTCGGGCTGTGTGCCGTAGTTGCCCTTTGCAGAGGTCCAGGCTGTGTGCCGCAGTAGGCTAGTGACGAGTCCAGGCTGTGTGCCGCGGTCACCCTTCACTGAGGTTTGGGCTGTGTGCCGTAGTTTCCCTTTGCTGAGGTCCGGGCTGTGTTGCGCGGTCAGCTAGTGACGAGTCCGGGCTGTGTGCCACGGTGGCCCATCACTGAGGTTCGGGCTGTGTGCCGATGTCACCCTGCACCAGTGTCCGGGCTCTGTGCTGCAGTCGCCCTGCACCGAGGTCTGGCCTGTGTGCTGCGTTTACCCTGTACCGAGGTCCAAGATGTGTTCTGTGGTTGGCTAGTGATGAGTTCAGTGCCCTGTGCCGTGGTTGCTCTGCGCTGAGTTCCGGGCTGTGTGACATGGTCACCATCTGCTGAGGTCTGTGCTGTGTGCCAGGATTGTCCTGCATCGGTTCCTGGATGGGTGCCATGGTCACCCTTCATTGAGGTTCGGGCTGTGTGCCGTTTTCGCCTTGCACCAATATCTGTGATGTGTGCCGCC
Organism: Neotragus pygmaeus; assembly: GCA_006410875.1. Classification (NCBI taxonomy): domain Eukaryota; kingdom Metazoa; phylum Chordata; class Mammalia; order Artiodactyla; family Bovidae; genus Neotragus; species Neotragus pygmaeus. The sequence continues at coordinate 203,443 of SJYV01040199.1, forward strand.
ATCGCCCTGTGCCGAGGTCCATCATGTGTGTCGCTGTCGCCCTGTGCCGAGGTCCCGGGTATGATCCTTGGTTGGCTAATGACAAGTTCCGGGCTCTCTATCATGATTGCCCTGCAGATTTACAGGCTGTGTGCCGCGGTCTCCTTTCACTGAGATTCAGGCTGTGTGCTGTGGTCGCCATACGCTGAGGTCCAGGCTGTGTGACGCAGTCGCCCTGTGCCAAGGCCGGGCTGTTAGCCGTGGTCGCTCTACGCCGAGGTCCGGGCTGTGTTCCGTGGTCAGCTAGTGACGAGTTACAGGCTGTGTGCCACGGTCACCCTTCACTGACGTTCGGGCTGTGTGCCGTGGTCGCCGTGTGCCGATGTCCAGGCTTTGTGCCGCTATCGCCCTGCACCAAATTCCGGCCTTTCTCCTGCGGTCGCATGTACCGAGGTCCGTGCTGTGTTCTGCGGTTGGCTATGGATGAGTTCCGGGCTCTGTGTTACGGTTGCTCTGTTCCGAGTTCCGGGCTTGTGATGCAGTCACCATCTGCTGAGGTCCGTGCTGTGTGCCAGTGTCACGCTGCGTCGACTTTCGGGATGTATGCCATGGTCACCCTACAATGAGGTTCGGGCTGTGTTCCGTGTTTGACCTACGGTGATGTCCAGGATGTATGCGGCAGTTGCCCTGCACCAAGGTCCAGCCTGTGTGCCACGGTTGCCCTGAGCCGAAGTCCGGGCTGTTGTCTGCGGTTGGCTAGCAACGAGTTCCAGGCTGTGTGCCGCGGTCGCCCTTCACTGATGTTCGGGCTGTGTGCTGCGGTCGCTCTGCGCCGGGGTCTGGGCTGTGTGTCATGGTCTCCCTGCGCCGAGGTCCGGGTTGTGTGCCGCATTCTCCCTGCGCCCATGTACGGACTGTTTTCCACGTGCTAGCACCGAGTTCTGGGTTCTGTGCCGCGGTTGCTCTGTGCAGAGGTCAGGGATGTGTGCCACAGTCGCCATCTGCCAAGGTCTGTGCTGTGTGCCAGGGTCGCCCTGCATTGATGACCAGGATGTGTGCCGCTTTTGCCCTTCACTGAGGTTCGGGCTATATGCCGCAGTCGACCTACGCCGATGTCCGGGATATGTGCCACGGTTGCCCTGTGCCGAGGTCCAGTCTGTGTGCCGCGGTCACCCTGAGCTGAAGTCCGGGCTGTGTGCGGTGGTCGCCCCTCATGGAGGTTTGGGCTGTGTGCCACAGTGGACCTGCACCGAGGTACGGGTTGTGTTCTGCGGTCGGCTAGCGACGAGTTCTGGGCTGTGTGCCGCGGTCTCCCTTCACTGAAGTTTGGGCTGTGTGCCGCAGTCGCCCTGCACCGAGGTCCAGCTTGTGTGCCGCGGTAACCCTGCACCGAGGTCTGGGATGTGTGCTGCAGTTGCCCTGTGCCGAAGTCCCGAGTGTGTTCCACGGTTGGCTAGCGATGAGTTCCCGGCTCTGTGCTGTGGTCGCTCTGTGCAGAATTCTGGGCTGTGTTATGCGGTCGCCATCTGCCGAGGGCCATGCTGTGTGCCGTGGTTGCCCTGAGCCAAGGTCCGGGCTGTGTTCTGCGGTCACCCTGCACTGAAGTCTGGGCTGTGTGCCACTGTTGCCCTGCCCGAGGGCCGGGCTGTGTGCCGCGGTCCCCCTGCACTAAGGTCCGTCCTGGGTGTCGCGGTCGCCATCTTCCGAGGTCCAGGCTGTGTGCCGCAGTCACCATCTGACGAGGTCCATGGTGTGTGACGCGGTCGCCATCTGCCAAGGTCCGGACTGTGTTCTGCGGTCGGCCAGCAACGAGTTCCAGGCTGTGTGCTGCAGTAGCCCTTCACAGAGGTTCAGGCTGTGTGCCACGGTTGCCCTTAGCCGAGGTCCAGGCTGTGTTCTGCAGTTGGCTAGTGACGAGTTCTGGGCTGTGTGCCGCAGTCACCCTTCACTGAGTTACAGGCTGTGTGCCGTGGTTGCCCTGCACCGAGGTCTGGGATGTGTGCCGTGGTTGCCCTGTGCCGAGGTCCCGAGTGTGTTCCGCAGTTGGCTAGCGATGAGTTCCTGGCTCTGTGCCGTGGTCGCTCTGTGCAGAATTCTGGGCTGTGTGACGCGGTCGCCATCTGCCGAGGGCCATGCTGTGTGCCGTGGTTGCCCTGAGCCAAGGTCCGGGCTGTGTTCCGCGGTCACCCTGCACTGAAGTCTGGGCTGTGTGCCACTGTTGCCCTGCCCGAGGACCGGGCTGTGTGCCGCGGTCCACCTGCACCGAGGTCCATCCTGGGTGTCGCGGTCGCCATCTTCCGAGGTCCAGGCTGTGTGCCGCAGTCACCATCTGACGAGTTCCATGGTGTGTGACGCGGTCGCCGTCTGCCAAGGTCTGGACTGTGTTCCACAGTCGGCCAGCAACGAGTTCCAGGCTGTGTGCCGCGGTAGCCCTTCACAGAGGTTCAGGCTGTGTGCCGCGGTTGCCCTGAGCTGAGGTCCGGGCTGTGTTCCGCGGTTGGCTAGCGACGAGTGTTGGGCTGTGTTCCACAGTTGCTCTGCGCCCAAGTCCGGTGTGTGTGCCGCGATCGCCCTGCACCTAGGTTCATGCTATGGGCCAGGGTCACCATAGGTCGAGGTCCGGGATGTGTGCCGTGTTCGCCCTTCACTGAGGTTTGGGCTGTGTGCCATGGTCAACCTATGCCAATGTCCAGGATGTGTGCCGCAGTTACACCAGCGCCAATTTACAGCCTGTGTGCCGCTGTCGCCCTGAGCCAAGGTCCGGACTGTGTTTCAGTTTCGGCTAGTGACGAGTTCTGGGATGTGTGCCACGATTGCCCTGTGCCGAGGTGTGGCCTGTGTGCCGCGGTCGCCCTGCGCCGATGTCCGGGCTGTGTGCCACGGTCACCCTGCGCCTAGATCCGTGCTGTGTGCCACATTCACCCTGCGCTGAGGTCCAGGCTCTGTTCCGCAGTCGGCTAGCAACGAGTTCCAGGCTGTGTGCCACGGTCACCCTTCACTGAGGTTCGGGCTGTGTGCCACGGTCGCCCTACTCTGAAGTCCAGGCTGTGTGCCGTGGTCTCCCTGCGCTGAGGTCCAGCCTGTGTGCAATGGTCGCCCTGTGTCGAGGGCCGGGCTGGGTTCCGCAGTTGGGTAGCAATAAATTCTGGGCTCTGTACCACTGATGCTCTGCGCCAAGGTCCAGACTGCGTGATTTGGTCGACATCTGCCAAGGTCCGTGCTCTGTGCCAGGGTTGCCCTGCATCGAGGTCCCGGATGTGTGCCACAGTCACACTTCACTGAGGTTCGGGCTGTGCCGTGGTCGCCTTGTGCTGATGTCCATGATGTGTTTCGCGGTCGCCCTGCACCTAGGTCCAGACTCTGTGCTGTGGTCGCCCTGCACCACAGTCCGGGCTCTTTCGTGGTCAGCAAGTAACGAGTTCCATGATCTGTGCCGCCTTTGCCCTGCACAGATTTAAACCCTGTGCTGAGTGCCACGGTCACACTTGACTCAGATCCGGTCTGTGTTCCTTGGTTGGCTAGCCACAAGTTCCAGGCTCAGCCGCGGTCACTGTGCATCGAGATCCAGGCTGAGTGCAGTGATTGTCATCTGCTGAGGTCCTTGCTGTGTGCCAGGGTCGCCCTGCACCAAAGTCCTGGCTGTGTGCCCCGGTCCCCCTTCACTGAGGTTTGGGCTGTGTGCCGTAGTCGCCCTGCACTGAGGGCCGGGCTGTGTGCCATAGTCACCCTGCGTTGAGATCCGGCCTGTGAGCTGCTGTCGCCATCTCCCGAGGTCCATGCTGTGTGACGTGGTTGCCATCTGCCGAGGTCCGGGCTGTGTGATGCGGTCTCCATCTGCCGAGTTTCGTGATGTGTGCCAGGGTTGCACTGCACTGATGTCCGGGCTGTGAGCCGCGGTTGCCCTGGGCTGAGGTCCAGGCTGTGTTCCCCAGTCGGCTAGCAACGAGTTCCGGGCTGTGTGCCGCGGTCGCCCTTCACTGAGGTTCGGGCTATTTGCCGTGATCGCACTCTGCTGAGGTCAAGGCGGTGTGCCACAGTCGCCGTGTGCCGAGGTCCGTGTTGTGTGAAACATTCGCCCTGCGCCGTGGTCCGGGCTATGTTCCGAAGTTGGCTAGCGATGAGTTCCGAGCTCTGTGCCACGGTTTCTCTGTGCCAAGGTCCTGGGTGTGTGCCACTGTCGCCATTTGCCGAGGTCCGTGCTGTGTGCCATGGTCGCCCTATGTCGAGCTCCAGGATGTGTGCCGTGGTCGCCCTCCACTGAGGTTTGGGCTCTGTTCCACGTTCGATCTACGCCGATGTCAGGATGTGTGCTGCAGTTGCCCTGCACCGAGGTCCGGCCTGTGTGCAACGGTTGTGCTGAGCCGAGGTCCGGGCTGTGTTCCGCAGTGGGCTAGTGACGAGTTCCGGGCTGTGTGCCGCATTCTCCCTTCACTGATGTTTGTACTGTGTATTGCGGTCGCCCTGCACCGAGGCCCGTGCTGTGTGCCGCGGTTGCCCTGTGCAGATGTCCGGCCTGTGTACCGCAATTGCCCTGTGCCGAGTTCCAGTCTGTGTTTTGTGGTTGGCTAGCAACGAGTTCCGGGCTCTGTGCCATGGATACTCTGTGCCGAGTTCTTGCTGTGTGATGTGGTCGCCATCTGCCGAGGTCTGTGCTATGTGCCAGGGTCGCCTTGCATCAAAGCCCAGGATATGTGCCAGTCACCCTTCACTGAGGTTCAGGCTGTCTGCCGTGGTCACCTTTTGCCGATGTCCGTGATGTGTGCCGTGGTCGCCCTGTGACTCAGTCCAGTCTGTGTGCTGTGGTCGCCCTGCACCGAAGTCCTGGCTGTGTTTCATGGTCGGCACGCGATGAGTTACGGGATCAGTACCGCCTTCCCCTTGTGCAGATTTCCGGGCTGAGTGCCCCGGGCGCCCTTCACTGAGTTCCTGGCTGTGTTCTGTGGTCGACTAGCGACGATTTCTGGGCTCTGCTGCAGTTGCTGTGCGCCGAGATCCGGGCTGTGTGCTGTGTTCTCCATCTGCTAAGGTCCATGCTGTGTGCCAGGGTCGCCCTGCGCTGAGGTCTGGACTGTGTGCCACGGTGGCCCTTCACTGAGGTTCGGGCTGTGTGCCGCGGTCTCCCTGTGCCGAGGATGGGCTGTGTGCTGTGGTCAGCCTGTGCCTAGGTCCGGGCTGTCTGCTGCGGTCGCCTGCACCAAAGTCCAGGCTTTGTGCCGCAGTCGCCCTGTGCCAAGGTCCGGGCTCTGTTCCGTGTTTGGCTAGTGACGAGTTCCGGGCTCTTTGCCGTGGTTGCTCTGCACCGAGCTTCGGGCTGTGTGACGTGGTCGCCATCTGCCGAGGTCCGTACTTTGTGCCAGGGTCGCCCTGCATCGAGGTCTGGAATGTATGCTGCCGTGTCCCTTCACTGAGGTTCGGGCTGTGTTCCACGTCGACCTACACCGGTGTCTGGGATGTGTACCGCAGTTGCCGTGTGTCGAGGTCAGGCCTATGTGCCACGGTTGCCCTACCTGAGTTCCGGGCTGTGTTCTGCAGTCAGTTAGTGATGAGTCCGGGCTGTGTGCTGCATTTGCCCTTCACTGATGTTCAGGCTATGTGTTGCAGTCACCTTGTGCCGAAGTCTATGCTGTGTGCCGTGGTCACCCTGCACCGAGGTCCGGGTTGTGTGCCTCATTCACCCTGTGCCGAGGTCCGGACTGTGTTCTGCAGTTGGCTAGCAATGAGTTTCGGGCTCTGTGCTCCGGTTGTTCTGCCCCGAAGTCTGGTGTGTGTGCCACGGTCGCCATCTGCTGAAGTCCATGCTATGTGCTAGGGTCACCCTAGGTCAAGGTCCGGGATGTGTGCCGCATTTGCCCTTCACTGAAGTTCAGGCTGTGTGCCACGGTCAACCTATGCTGATGTCCAGGATGTGTGCCGCGGTTGCACCTGCGCCAAGGTGTGACCTGTGTGCCACAGTGGCCCTGAGCCAAGTTCTGGGCTGTGTTCCACGGTCGATGAGTGATGAGTTCCCGGGTGTGTGCCACGATCGCCCTTCACTGATGTTCATGCTGTGTGCCACGGTCGACCTTCACCAAAATCCGGGCTGTGTGCTGCGGTCGCCCTGTGACAAGGTCCAGCCTGTGTGCCGTGGTTGCTCTTCGCCGAGGTCCAGGCTGTGTTCCATGGTTGGCTAGTGATGAGTTCCGGGCTCTGTGCCCCAGTTACTCTGCGCCAGGGCCACGGTGTGTTCCACGGTCACCTTCTGCTGAGGTCTGTGCAGTGTGCCAGGCTCACCCTGCGTAGTATTCCGGGATGTGTTCCGTGTTCGCCCTTCAATGAGGTTCGGTCTGTGTGCCACGGGAGACCTACACCGATGTCCGGGATGTGTGTCGTGGTTGCCCTGCGCCGAGGTCCAGACTGTGTGCCGCGGTTGGCTTGAGACAAGTTCCAGGCTGTGTGCCGCGGATGGCTTAAGATGAGTTCCAGGCTGTGTGCTGTGGTCGCCCTTCACTGAAGTTCGGGCTGTGTGCTGCAGTCGCCCTGCGCTGAGGCCCATCCTGTGTGCCGCAGTCGCTCTGCCACGAGGTCCAGGCTGTGTTCTGCGGTTGGCTAGTGACAATTTCCGGGCTCTGTGCTGCAGTTACTCTGTGTCAGGGCCATGGTGTGTGCCACGGTCACCATCTGCTGAGGTCCGTGCAGTGTGCCAGGGTCAACCTGTGTAGAATTCCGGGATGTGTGCTGCGTTTGTCCTTCACTGAGGTTCGGGCTGTGTGCCACGGTAGACCTATGCTGATGTCCGTGATGTGTGTCATGGTTGCTCTGTGCCGAGGTCTGCCCTGTGTGCTGCAGTTGCCCTGAGCCGCAGTCCGGGCTGTGTTCCGCAGTCGGCTAGTGACGAATTCCAGGCTCTGCCGTGGTCGTCATGCGCCGAGATCTCGACTGTGTCCCACAGTCGTCATTTGCTGAGGTCCGTGCTGTGTGCCAGGGTCGCCCTGCACTGAGGTCTGTGCTGTATGCCGTGGTCTCCCTTAACTGTGGTTGGGGCTCTGTGCCATAGTCGCCCTGTGCTGAGGTCCGGGCTGTGTGCCGCGGTGGCCCTGGGGCAAGGTCCATGCTGTGTTCCACGGTCAGCTAGTGACGAATTCCGTGATGGGTGCCGTGGTTGCCCTAGGCCGAGGTAAGGGCTGTGTGCCGTGCTCATGCTGCGCTGAAGTCCAGGCTGTGTGCCGCGGTCGCCCTGTGCTGAGGTCCAGACTGTTTTCCGCGGTTGGCTAGTGACGAGTTCTGGGCTCTTTGCCGTGGTTGCTCTGCACCGAGGTCCGGGCTTTGTGCCGTGGTCACCCTGTGCTGAGGTCCGGGCTGCATTCTGCGGTTGGCTAGTGACGAGTCCCGGGCTCTCTGCCAGTTACTCTGCTCCTAGGCCAGGGTGTGTGCCACTGTCGGCAACTGCCAAGGTCCGTGCTGTGTGCCAGGTCACCCTGCGTTGAATTCCAGGATGTGTGCCACGGTCACCCTTCACTGAATTTCTGTCTGTGTGCCGCGGTAAACCTACGCTGAGATCTAGGCTGTGTTCCGCGGTCAGCTAGCGATGAGTTCCATGCTTTGTGCCGTGTTCGCCCTTCACTGATGTTCGTGCTGTGTATTGCAGTCACCCTGCACCGAGGTCCAGGCTGTGTACCGCAGTTGCCCTGTGCCGAGGTCTGGCCTGTGTCCCACATTCGCCCTGTGCCGAGGTCTGGGCTGTGTTCCGTGGTTGGCTAGCGACGAGTTCCGGATTCTGTGCTGTGGTTGCTCTGCGCCGATTTCCATGCTGTGTGATGTGGTCGCCGTCTGCCGAGGTCCATGCTCTGTGTCAGGGTCGCCATGCGTCGAGGTACAGGATGTGTGCCGCAGTCACCCTTCCCTGAGGTTCGGGCTGTGTGCCGTGGTCTCATTGCACCGATGTCCATGATGTGTGCCAGGGTTGCCATGGCACTGGTCCAGCCTGTGTGCCGCGGTCACCTTGCACCGAAGCCGGGCTGTGTTTCGTGGTAGGAAAGCAACGAGTTACGGGATCAGTGCCGCCATCACCCTGCACAGATTTCCGGGCTGAGTGCCATGGTCTCCCTTCACTGAATTCCTGGCTGTGTTCTGTTGTTGGCTAGTGACAATTTCCAGGTTCTGCCACAGTCGCTGTGCACCGAGATCTGGGCTGTGTCCCGCAGTTGCCATCTACTGAATTCCGTGCTGTGTACCAGGGTTGCCCTGTGCCAAGGTCCGGATTGTGTGCCACGGTCTCCCTGCGCTGAGGTCTGGGCTGTGTGACGCGGTCACCCTGCACTGAGGTCCAGGGTGTGTACCGCGATCGCACTGTGCCGAAGTCCGGACTGTGTGCCGCGGTTGCCTTNGTGCTAGGGTCACCCTAGGTCAAGGTCCGGGATGTGTGCCGCATTTGCCCTTCACTGAAGTTCAGGCTGTGTGCCACGGTCAACCTATGCTGATGTCCAGGATGTGTGCCGCGGTTGCACCTGCGCCAAGGTGTGACCTGTGTGCCACAGTGGCCCTGAGCCAAGTTCTGGGCTGTGTTCCACGGTCGATGAGTGATGAGTTCCCGGGTGTGTGCCACGATCGCCCTTCACTGATGTTCATGCTGTGTGCCACGGTCGACCTTCACCAAAATCCGGGCTGTGTGCTGCGGTCGCCCTGTGACAAGGTCCAGCCTGTGTGCCGTGGTTGCTCTTCGCCGAGGTCCAGGCTGTGTTCCATGGTTGGCTAGTGATGAGTTCCGGGCTCTGTGCCCCAGTTACTCTGCGCCAGGGCCACGGTGTGTTCCACGGTCACCTTCTGCTGAGGTCTGTGCAGTGTGCCAGGCTCACCCTGCGTAGTATTCCGGGATGTGTTCCGTGTTCGCCCTTCAATGAGGTTCGGTCTGTGTGCCACGGGAGACCTACACCGATGTCCGGGATGTGTGTCGTGGTTGCCCTGCGCCGAGGTCCAGACTGTGTGCCGCGGTTGGCTTGAGACAAGTTCCAGGCTGTGTGCCGCGGATGGCTTAAGATGAGTTCCAGGCTGTGTGCTGTGGTCGCCCTTCACTGAAGTTCGGGCTGTGTGCTGCAGTCGCCCTGCGCTGAGGCCCATCCTGTGTGCCGCAGTCGCTCTGCCACGAGGTCCAGGCTGTGTTCTGCGGTTGGCTAGTGACAATTTCCGGGCTCTGTGCTGCAGTTACTCTGTGTCAGGGCCATGGTGTGTGCCACGGTCACCATCTGCTGAGGTCCGTGCAGTGTGCCAGGGTCAACCTGTGTAGAATTCCGGGATGTGTGCTGCGTTTGTCCTTCACTGAGGTTCGGGCTGTGTGCCACGGTAGACCTATGCTGATGTCCGTGATGTGTGTCATGGTTGCTCTGTGCCGAGGTCTGCCCTGTGTGCTGCAGTTGCCCTGAGCCGCAGTCCGGGCTGTGTTCCGCAGTCGGCTAGTGACGAATTCCAGGCTCTGCCGTGGTCGTCATGCGCCGAGATCTCGACTGTGTCCCACAGTCGTCATTTGCTGAGGTCCGTGCTGTGTGCCAGGGTCGCCCTGCACTGAGGTCTGTGCTGTATGCCGTGGTCTCCCTTAACTGTGGTTGGGGCTCTGTGCCATAGTCGCCCTGTGCTGAGGTCCGGGCTGTGTGCCGCGGTGGCCCTGGGGCAAGGTCCATGCTGTGTTCCACGGTCAGCTAGTGACGAATTCCGGGATGGGTGCCGTGGTTGCCCTAGGCCGAGGTAAGGGCTGTGTGCCGTGCTCATGCTGCGCTGAAGTCCAGGCTGTGTGCCGCGGTCGCCCTGTGCTGAGGTCCAGACTGTTTTCCGCGGTTGGCTAGTGACGAGTTCTGGGCTCTTTGCCGTGGTTGCTCTGCACCGAGGTCCGGGCTTTGTGCCGTGGTCACCCTGTGCTGAGGTCCGGGCTGCATTCTGCGGTTGGCTAGTGACGAGTCCCGGGCTCTCTGCCAGTTACTCTGCTCCTAGGCCAGGGTGTGTGCCACTGTCGGCAACTGCCAAGGTCCGTGCTGTGTGCCAGGTCACCCTGCGTTGAATTCCAGGATGTGTGCCACGGTCACCCTTCACTGAATTTCTGTCTGTGTGCCGCGGTAAACCTACGCTGAGATCTAGGCTGTGTTCCGCGGTCAGCTAGCGATGAGTTCCATGCTTTGTGCCGTGTTCGCCCTTCACTGATGTTCGTGCTGTGTATTGCAGTCACCCTGCACCGAGGTCCAGGCTGTGTACCGCAGTTGCCCTGTGCCGAGGTCTGGCCTGTGTCCCACATTCGCCCTGTGCCGAGGTCTGGGCTGTGTTCCGTGGTTGGCTAGCGACGAGTTCCGGATTCTGTGCTGTGGTTGCTCTGCGCCGATTTCCATGCTGTGTGATGTGGTCGCCGTCTGCCGAGGTCCATGCTCTGTGTCAGGGTCGCCATGCGTCGAGGTACAGGATGTGTGCCGCAGTCACCCTTCCCTGAGGTTCGGGCTGTGTGCCGTGGTCTCATTGCACCGATGTCCATGATGTGTGCCAGGGTTGCCATGGCACTGGTCCAGCCTGTGTGCCGCGGTCACCTTGCACCGAAGCCGGGCTGTGTTTCGTGGTAGGAAAGCAACGAGTTACGGGATCAGTGCCGCCATCACCCTGCACAGATTTCCGGGCTGAGTGCCATGGTCTCCCTTCACTGAATTCCTGGCTGTGTTCTGTTGTTGGCTAGTGACAATTTCCAGGTTCTGCCACAGTCGCTGTGCACCGAGATCTGGGCTGTGTCCCGCAGTTGCCATCTACTGAATTCCGTGCTGTGTACCAGGGTTGCCCTGTGCCAAGGTCCGGATTGTGTGCCACGGTCTCCCTGCGCTGAGGTCTGGGCTGTGTGACGCGGTCACCCTGCACTGAGGTCCAGGGTGTGTACCGCGATCGCACTGTGCCGAAGTCCGGACTGTGTGCCGCGGTTGCCTTTCACTGAGGTTCGGGCTGTGTGCTGTGGTCGACCTACTCCGAAGTCCAGGATGTGTGCCCCAGTTGCCCTGCACCGAGGTCTGGCCTGTGTGCCACGGTTGCCCTGAGCCGAGGTCCGGGCTGTTTTCCGCTATCGGCTAGTGACGAATTCTGTGCTGTGTACCATGGTCGCCATTCACTGAGGTACAGGATGTGTGCCGTGGTCACCCTGGGCCGAGGTTCAGGCTGTGTGCTGTGGTCACCCTGCGCCGAGGTGCGGGCTGTGTGCCGTGGTCTCCCTGTGCCGAAGTGCGGGCTGTATGCCGCATTCAAACTGCACCGACATCCGGTCTATGTTTTCCGGTTGGTTAGCGACGAGTTCCGGGCTCTGTGCCGCAGTTGCTCTGCCCCGAGGTCCAGTGTGTCTGTCACGTTCGCCGTCTACTGAGGTCTGTGCTGTGTGCCAGGGTCGCCCTAGGTCGAGATCTGGGATGTGTGCCGCATTCACCTTTCACTGAGGTTCAGGCTGTGTAGTGTGGTTGCCTTGCGCAGAGGTCTGGCATGTGTTCCGCAGTCGCCCTGTGCCGAGGTCCGGACTGTGTTCCAAGGTCGGCTAGCGACGAGTTCCGGGATCTCTGCCTCCTCACCCAGCGCAGGTTTCTGGGCTGTGTGCCATGTCACCCTTCACTGAGTTCTGGGCTCTCTTCCGTGGTCAGCTAGCAATGAGTTCCCTGCTCTGCCACAGTCACTATGCGCCGAAGTCCGGGCTGTGTGCTGAGAACACCCTTCACTGAGGTTCAGGCTGTGTGCCATGGTCACCCTGCGATGAGGTCCGGGCCATGTCAATGGTCGCCTTGCACCAAGGTCCGGCCTGTTTGCCACGGTCGCCCTGCGCTGAGGTCCGGGCTGTGTTTTGATGTCGGCTAGCAACGTGTTCTAGGCTCTGTGCCATGCTCGCTCTGTGCCGAGGTCTGGGCTGTGTGACGCAGTCGCCATCTGCTGAGATCTGGGCTGTGTGCCACAGTCGCCCTGCGTCTAGGTCCGGGCTGTGTTCCGTGGTCAGCTGTCAACGAGGTCCGGGCTGTGTGTCACATTCGCCCTTCACTGAGGTTCGGGCTGTGTGCCACGGTTGCCTTGCACCAAGGTCCGGGCTGTGTGCTGCAGTCGCACTGTGCTGAGGTCTGGCCTGTGTGCCACGGTCTCCCTGTGCCAAGGTCCGGGCTGTGTTCCGTGGTTGGCTAGGGACGAGTTCCGGACTCTGTGCTGTGGTTGCTCTGCGCTGAGGTCTGGGCTGTGTGACGTGGTTGCCATCTGCCGAGGTCCGTGCTGTGTGGCAGGGTCGGCCTGCTCGAGGTCCGGGATGTATGCCACTGTCACCCTTCACTGAGGTCCAGGCTTTGTTCCGCAGTCTCCCTGCACCGAGGTCCAGCTTGTGTGCAGCATTTGCCATCTGCTGAGGTCCGGGCTGTATGCCGTGCTTGCCCTTCACCGATATCCAGGCTGTGTGCCTCAGTCGCCCTGCACCAAGTTCTGGGCTGTGTGCCGCGATTGCCCTGCACTGAGTTCCGGACTGTGTGCCATGGTTGCCCTTCACTGAGGTTCTGGCTGTGTGCTGTGGTCAACCTATGCCGATGTCTGGGATGTGTGCCCCAGTTGCCCTGCGCCGAGGTCCGGCCTGTGTGCCACGGTCGCCTTGCACCAAGGTCCGGTCTGTGTGCCGCAGTTGCCCTGTGCCGAGTTCCAGGCTTTGTGCCACGTTCACCCTGTGCCAAGGTCCGGGCTGTGTTCCACGGTTGACTAGGAACGAGTTCCAGGCTCTGTGCCGTGGTTGCTCTGCGCCGAGGTCCGGGCTGTGTGACGCGGTCGCCATCTTCCGAGGTCCGTGCTGTGTGCCAGGGTCGCCCTGCTTGAGGTCCGGGATGTATGCTGCAGTCACCCTTCACTTAGGTAAGGGCTTTGTTCTGCGTTTGACCTATGCCGATGTCCAGGATGTGTGCCTTACTTGCCCTGTGCTGTAGTCTGGCCTGTGTACTGCGGTTGCCCTGAGCCGAATTCTGGACAGTGTTCCGTGGTCGGCTACTGACAAGTTCCGTCCTTTGTGCCGTGGTCGCCCTTCACTGATGTGCGGGCTGTGTGCTGCGGTCACCCTGTGCCAAGGTCCGGGCTGTGCACCGTGGTCACCCTGCACCGAGGTCCTGGTTGTGTGCCGCATTTGCCCTGCACTGAGGTCCAGACTGTGTTCCGTGGTTGGCTAGTGACAAGTTCTGGTCTCTGTGCCACGTTTGCTCTGAGCTGAGGTCCAGTCTGTGTTCCGCGGTCAGCTAGTGACGAATTCCGGTCTGTGTGCCATGGTCGCCCTTCACTGAGGTTTGGGCTGTGTGCCGTAGTCACCCTGCACTGAGGTCCAGGGTGTGTGCCGCGGTCACACTGCGTTGAGGTCCGGCCTGTGAGCCGCAGTCGCCATCTGCCTTAGTCTGTACTGTGTTACGCTGTCGCCATCTGCCGAGGTCCGGCCTGTCAGCTGCAGTCGACATCTGTGGAAGTCCATGCTTTGTGATGCAGTCACCATCTGCTGAGGTCCGGCCTGTGTGCCGCGGTCACCCTGTGCCGAGGTCCGGGCTATGTGACACGGTTCCACTTCACTAAAGTTCGTACTGTGTGCCTCGTTTGCCCTGGGCTGAATTCTAGGCTGTGTTCTGCTGTTGGCTAGCAACGAGTTCAAGACTGTTTGCCGCGGTAGCCCTTCACTGAGGTTTGGGCTGTGTGCCGCGGTCGCCCTGTGCCGAGGTCCAGACTGTGTTACAAGGTTGGCTAGGGATGAGTTCCAGGCTGTGTGCCACGGTCGCCCTTCACTGAGGTTCGGTCTCTGTGCCACGGTCACCCTGTGCCGTGGTCCGAGCTGATTGCCGCTATTACCCTGCGCTGAGGTCTGGCCTGTGTGCCGCGTTCGTCCTGTGCCGAGGTCTGGGGTGTTTTCTGCGGTTCGCTAGCGATGAGTTCCAGGCTCTGTGCCTCAGTTGCTCTGCGCCGAATTCCTGGGTGTGTTCCGCTGTCACCATCTGCCGAGGTCCGTGCTGTGTGCCAGGGTTGCCCTGCATCGAGGGCCAGGATGTGTGCCGCCATCACTCTTCACTGTGGTTCTGGCTGTGTGCTGTGGTCGGCTAGTGACGAGTTCCAGGCTGTGTGCCGCAGTCGCTCTTCACGGAGGTTCAGGCTGTGTGCTGCGGTTGCCTTGTGCCAAGTTTTGGGCTGTGTGCCGCATTCGTCCTCTGCCAAGGTCCGAGTTGTGTTCTGCTGTCGCCTAGTGACGAGTTCCGGGATTTGTGCCATGGTCACCCTTAACTGAGTTTCGGGCTGTGTGCCGCAGTCAACCTACACCGATGTTCAGGATGTGTGCCACGGTTGCTCTGTGCCAAGGTCTGACCTGTGTGCCGCAGTCGACCTGAGTCGATCCCGGGCTGTGTTCCCAGGTCAGCTAGTGATGAGTTTCGGGCTGTGTTGCGCGATCGCCCTTCACTGAGGTTCGGGCTTTTTGCCGCGGTCACCCCACACCGAGGTCCCGGCTGTGTGCCGCATTTGCCATGTGCCGAGGTCCAAATTGTGTTCCGCTGTCAGCTAGCGATGAGTCCAGGCTCTGTGCTGCGGTCACCCTTCACTGAGGTCCGGGCTGTGTTTTGCGGTCACCCTGTTCTGAGTTCCGGGCTGTGTTCCGCGATTGGCTAGCGACGAGTTCCGGCCTCTGTGCCACAGTTGTTCTTCGAAGAGTTCCGGGCTGTGTGACGTGGTCACAATCTGCTGAGGTCCATGCTGTTTGCCAGGGTCGCCCTGCTTTGAAGTCCGGGACGTGTGCTGCTGTCACCCTACACTGAGGTTCGGGTGGTGTGCCACGGTCGCCTTGCCCCAATGTCCATGATATGTGCCGTGGTCGCCCTGTGCCTAGTTCTAGCCTGTGTGCCGCGGTCACCCTGCACCTATGTCTGGGCTGTGTTTCAAGGTTAGCACACGACGAGTTCTGTCATCAGTGCCGCCTTCACCCTGCGCAGATTTCCAGGCTGAGTGTCACGGTCGCCCTTCACTGAGTTCTGGGCTGTGTTCCATGGTCAGCTAGCGACGATTTCCGTGCTCCTCCATGGTCGCCCTCCGCCGAGATCAGAGCTGTGTGCTGCGGTCGGCTAGTGACGTGTTCCGGGCTGTGTGCTGTGGTCACCCTTCACTGAAGTTTGGGCTGTGTGCCACGGTTACCCTGCGTCGAAGTCCGGGCTGTGTGCCTCAGTCGCCCTGTGCCAAAGTCCGGACTGTGTGCCATGGTCACCCTGCGCCGAGGTCCGGGCTCTGTGCCGCGGTCACCCTGCATCGAGGTCCGGGCTGTGTTCCGCGGTCAGCTAGCGATGAGTGCTGGGGTGTGCTGTGATTGCCTTCACTGAGGTTCGGGTTGTGTGTCATGGTCGCCCTGCACTGAAGTCCAAACTTTGTGCCGCAGTCGCTCTGCGCCGAGGTCCAGGCTGTCTTCCGCATTGACGCTGTGCCGAGTTCCATGCTGTGTTCTGCTGTCAGCTAGCGACGAGTTCTGGGCTGTGTGCCGCATTCTCCCTTCACTGAGTTTCGGGCTGTGTGCTGCGGTCGACCTGCGCCGAGGTCTAGGCTGTGTGCCGCAGTCGCCCTGCACCAATGTCCATTCTGTGTTCCGCGGTTGCCCTGTGCCTAGGTCTGGGCTGTGTGAAACGGTTGCCCTTCACTAAAGTTCAGGCTGTGTGCCTCGTTCTCCCTGGGCCAAGGTCCAGGCTGTGTTCCGCTGTTGGCTAGCGACGAGTTCAAGGCTGTGTGCCACAGTCGCCCTTCATTGAGGTTCGGGATGTGTGCCGCGGTCGTCCTGCGCCAAGGTCTGTTCTGTGTGTCTCAGTCGCCCTGCACCGAGGTCTGGACTGTGTGCCGCATTTGCCTTGCACTGAAGTCCGGGCTGTGAGCTGCAGTGCCCCTGCGCCAATGTCCAGGATGTCAGCCGCAGTCGCCTTGTGCCGATGTCCGTGATGTGTGTCCCAGTCGCCCTGTGCCTAGGTCCAGCCTGTGTGTCGTGGTCGCCATGCACCTAAGTCCAGGCTGTGTTTTGTGGTCGGCATGCGATGAGTACCAGGATAAGTTCCACCTTCGCCCTGCGCAGATTTCCAGGCTGAGTGCCACGGTCGCCCTACACAGTGTTCCGGGCTGTGTTCCGTGGTCACCTAGCGACGATTTCTGGGCTCCTCTGTGGTCGCTGTGTGCCAAGATCCAGGCTGTGTGCTGCAGTCGCCCTGCGCTGAGGTCTGGACTGTGTGCTGCGTTCGCCCTGCACCAAGGTCCGGCCTGTGTGACGAGGTTGCCCTGTGCCGAGGTCCGGGCTGTGTGACGCGTTCACCCTTCACAGATGTTCGTGCTGTGTATTGTGGTCGCCCTGCCCCGAGGTCCGGCCTGTGTGCCGAGGTTGCCCTGTGCTGAGGTCCGGGCTGTGTGACATGGTTGCCCTTCACTAAAGATCGGGCTGTGTGCCTCGTTTGCCCTGGGCCGAGGTCCAGGCTGTGTTCCGCTGTTGGCTGGCAACGAGTTCAACGCTTTGCGCTGTGGTCGCCCTTCATTGAGGTTCGGGCTGTGTGCCACGGTCACCCTGCACCTCTGTCCAGCCTGTGTGCCGCGGTCACCCTGCACTGAAGTCAGGGCTGTGTTTCGTGGTCGGTAAGTGACGATTTCCGGGATCAGTGCTGCCTTCGCCGTACGCAGATTTCCAGACTGAGTGCCATGGTCGCCCTTCACTGAGTTCCTGGCTGTGTTCCATGGTCAGCTGGCAACGAATTCCAGGCTCTGCCGCAGTTGCTGTGTGCCGAGATCCAGGCTGTGTGTCGCGGGCGCCATCTGCTGAGGTCCGTGCTGTGTGCCAGGGTTGCCCTGCGCCAAGGTCCATACTGTGTGCTGTGGTCGCCCTTCACTGAGTTTTGAGCTGTATGCTGTGGTCACCCTGCGCAGAGATCCAGGGTGTGTCCATGGTCGCCCTGCACCAAAGTCCGGGGTGTGTGCCGTGGTCGCCCTGTGCCGAGGTCCGGCCTTTGTGCCGCAGTCATCCTGTGCCAAGGTCTGGGCTGTGTTCCGCATTTGGCTAGCGACGAATTCTGGGCTCTTTGCCGCCATTGGTCTGCGCCGAGGTCTGGGCTGAGTGACACGGTCACCATGTTCTGAGGTCCATGCTGTGTGCCAGAGCTGCCCTGCATTGAGGTCCGGGATATATGCCACGGTTGCCCTTCACTGAGATTCAGGCTGTGTTCCACATTAGACCTACACCGGTGTCCTGGATGTGTGCCACATTTTTCCTCCGTCGAAGTCCGGCCTGTGTGCCAAGTTGCCCTGAGCCAAGTTCCGGGCTGTGTTTTGCAGTCGGCTAGTGACGAGTTCCGGGCTGTGTACCGCTTTTGCCCTTCACTGATGTTTGCGCTGTGTGTTGCGGTTGCCATGCGCCGAGGTCTGGCCTGTGTGCCATGGTCACCCTGCGCCGAAGTCCGAGTTGTGTGCCGCATTGGCCTTGCGCCGAGGTCTGGACTGTATTCCTCAGTTGGCTAGCAACGAGTTCCGGGCGCTGTGCCGTGGTTGCACCTGCACCAAGGTATGGCCTGTGTGCCGCGGTCACCATGAGCTGAGGTCCTGGCTGTGTTCCGCGGTCGGCTAGTGACGAGTTCCAGGCTGTGTGCCATGGTTGCCCTTCACTGAAGTCCGGGCTGTGTGCCATGGTTGCCCTGCGCCGAGGTCTGGCCTGTGTGCCGCGGTCGCCCCGTGCCGTGTTCCGGTCTGCATTCCGCGGTTGGCTAGTGACGAGTTCCGGGCTCTGTGCCGCAGTTACTCTGCACCAGGGCCGGGATTTTTGCCACGGTAGACATCTGCCAATGTCCATGCAGTGTTCCAGGTTCACGCAGCATCGAATTCCGGGATGTGTGCTGCAGTTGCCCTTCATTGATGTTTGGTCTGTGTGCCACGGTAGACCTACGCCTGTGTCCGGGATGAGTGTCGCGGTTGTCCTGTGCCGAGGTCTGGCCTGTGTGCCACGGTTGCTCTGCGCCGAGGTCCAGGGTGTGTGCCATGGTCGCCCGGCACTTAGGTCTGGGCTGTGTAACGCGGTCGCCCTGCGCCAAGGTCTGGAATGTGTGCCAGTGTCGTTCTAGCTCGAGGTCCGGGATGTGTCCTATGTTCTCCCTTCACTGAGGTTCGGGCTGTGTGCCGCGGTTGCCCTGAGCTGAGGTCCGGGCTGTTTTCCACGGTCGGCTAGGGACGAGTTCTGTGCTGTGTACCGTGGTCGCCATTCACTGAGGTACGGGATGTGTGCCGTGGTCGCCCTGGGCCGAGGTTCAGGCTGTGTGCCATGGTCACCCTGCGCCGAGGTGCGGGCTGTGTGCCGTGGTCTCCCTGCGCCGAAGTGCCGGCTGTGTGCTGCATTCACACTGCACCAACGTCCGGTCTATGTTTTCTGGTTGGTTAGCGACAATTTCCGGGCTCTGTGCCGCAGTTGCTCTGCCCCGAGGTCCAGTGTGTCACGTTCGCTGTCTACTGAGGTCCGTGCTGTGTGCCAGGGTTGCCCTAGGTCGAGGTCCGGGATGTGTGCCGCATTCACCCTTCACTGAGGTTCAGGCTGTGTAGTGTGGTTGCCTTGCGCAGAGGTCTGGCATGTGTTCCGCAGTCGCCCTGCGCCGAGGTCCGGACTGTGTTCCATGGTTGGCTAGCGACGAGTTCCGGGATCTCTGCCACCTCACCCAGCGCAGATTTCTGGGCTGTGTGCCACGTCACCTTTCACTGAGTTCCGGGCTCTCTTCCGTGGTCAGCTAGCAATGAGTTCCCTGCTCTGCCACAGTCGCTATGCACCGAGGTCCTGGCTGTGTGCTGAGATCACCCTTCACTGAGGTTCAGGCTGTGTGCCATGGTCACCCTGTGATGAGGTCCGGGCCGTGTCCGTGGTCGCCTTGCACCAAGGTCCAGCTTGTTTGCCACGGTCGCCCTGCGCTGAGGTCCGGGCTGTGTTTTGATGTCAGCTAGCAACGAGTTCTAGGCTCTGTGCCATGCTCGCTCTGTGCCGAGGTCCGGGCTGTGTGACGCAGTCGCCATCTGCTGAGATCTGGGCTGTGTGCCGCAGTCGCCCTGCGTCTAGGTCCGGGCTGTGTTCCGCGGTCAGCTGTCGACAAGGTCCGGGCTGTGTGTCACATTCGCCCTTCACTGAGGTTCGGGCTGTGTGCCACAGTTGCCTTGCACCAAGGTCCGGGCTGTGTGCTGCAGTCGCACTGCACTGAGGTCTGGCCTGTGTGCCGCGGTCGCCCTGTGCCAAGGTCCGGGCTGTGTTCCGTGGTTGGCTAGGGACGAGTTCCGGACTCTGTGCTGTGGTTGTTCTGCACCGAGGTCCGGGCTGTGTGACGTGGTTGCCATCTGCCGAGGTCCGTGCTGTGTGGCAGGGTCGGCCTGCTCGAGGTCCGGGATGTATGCCACTGTCACCCTTCACTGAGGTCCAGGCTTTGTTCTGCAGTCTCCCTGCACCGAGGTCCAGCTTGTGTGCAGCACTCGCCATCTGCTGAGGTCCGGGCTGTATGCCGTGCTCGCCCTTCACCGATATCCAGGCTGTGTGCCTCAGTCGCCCTGCACCAAGGTCCGGGCTGTGTGCCGTGATTGCCCTGCGCTGAGTTCCGGACTGTGTGCCACGGTTGCCCTTCACTGAGGTTCTGGCTGTGTGCTGTGTTCAACCTATGCCAATGTCTGGGATGTGTGCCCCAGTTGCCCTGCGCCGAGGTCCGGCCTGTGTGCTGTTGTCGCCTTGCACCGAGGACTGGTCTGTGTGCCACATTCACCCTGTGCCAAGGTCTGAGTTGTTTTCCGCTGTTGGCTAGCCACGAGTCCTGGTTGTGTGCCATGTTCACCCTTCACTTGAGGTTTGGTCTGTGGGGTGTGGTGACCCTGCGCCGACGTCTGGGTTGTGTGCCTCAGTCACCCTGTGCCGAGGTCCGGGCTGTGTGCTAAGGTCGCCCTCTGCTGAGTTCTGGGCTGTGTTCCATGGGTGGCTAGCGATGATTTCCATGCTCTGTACTGCAGTTGCTCTGCGCCGAGATCCGTGCTCTGTGATGTGGTTGCCATCTGCTGAGGTCCATGCTGTGTGCCATGGTCGCCCTGCTTTGATGTCCGGGATGTGTGCCGCAGTCGCCTAGTGCCAAGATCCGTGCTGTGTGCCAGTGTCACCCTGCATCTTGGTCCGGGCTCTGGGCCACGGTCGCCCATCTGTGAGGTTCGGGCTGTGTGCCACGGTCGCCCTGTACCGAGGTCCATCCTGTGTGCTGCAGTCGCCCTTCACTGAGTTACGGGCTGTGTTCTGTGGTTGGCTAGTGACCTTTTCCAGACTCTGCTGCGTTCACTGTGTGCAGAGATCCGGGCTGTGTGCCACGTTGCCCTCTGTTGAGGTCCGTGCTGTGTGCCAGGGCCGCGCTAGCCCGAGGTCCGGCATGTGTGCCACGGTCACCCTGTCTCAAGGCCCCGGGTGTGTTCCACGGTTGTATAGCGACAAGTTCCGGGCTCTGTGCCACAAGTTACGGGCTCTCTACCATGATCGTCCTGCAGATATCTGGGCTGAGTTCTGCGGTCGCCCTTCACTGAGATTCGGGCTGTGTGCTGCAGTCACCCTGCACTGAGGTCCAGGCTGTGTGCTGCAGTCGCCCTGTGCCAGGGCCGGGCTGTTTGCCATGGTCACTGTACACTGAGATCCAGGGTGTTTGCCGCGGTCACCATCTACCAAGGTCTGTGCTGTGTGCAAGGGTCGCCCTGTGCCGTGGTCCAGGCTGTGTTCTGCAGTCGGCTAGCGACGAGTTCCTGGCTCTGTGGCATGGTGGCTCTGCGCAGATGTCCGGGCTGTGTAACGTGGTTATCATCTGCCGAGGTCCATGCTGTGTGCCACAGTAGGCTAGGGATTAGTTCCGGACTTTGTGCCGCGGTTGCTCTGCCCCGAGTTCCGGACAGTGTGACGTGGTTGCCATCTGCCAAGGTCTGTGCTGTGTGCCAGAGTCACCCTGTGTCAACTTCTGGGATGTATGCCGCGGTCGCCCTACACTGAGGTTCGGGCTGTGTTCTGCGTTCGACCTACGGTGATGTACAGAATGTGTCCGGCAGTTGCCCTGTGTTGAAGTCTGGCCTGTGTGCCACGGTTGCCCTGAGCCGAGGTCTGGGCTGTGTTCCGCTGTCGGCTTGTGACGAATTCCGTGCTGTGTGCCGCGGTCGCCCTTCACTGATGTTCGGGCAGTGTGCTGCAATTGCCCTGTGCCGAGGTCCGGGCTGTGTGCTGTGATCACCCTGCCCCGAGGTCTGGGTTGTGTCCCGCATTTGCCCTGCATTGAGGTCCAGACTGTGTTCCACGGTTGAGTAGCGCCAAGTTCTGGGCTCTGTGCTGTGATTGCTCTGCGCCGATGTCCGGGGTGTGTGCTGCAGTCGCCGTCTGCTGAGGTCCGTGCTGTGTTCCAAAGTCACCCTGCGTCGATAACCGGGTTGTGTGCCGCTTTTGCCCTTCACTGAGGTTCGGGCTGTCTGCCGCAGTCGACCTATGCCGATGTCCAGGATGTGTGCCACGGTTACCATTTGCCGAGGTCCGGCCTGTGTGCTGCGGTCGCCCTGAGCTGAGGTCCGGGCTGTGTGCCACGGTCGCCCTTCACGGAGGTTCGGGCTGTGTGCCGCAGTTGCCCTGCACCGAGGGCCGGGCTGTTTTCCGCGGTCAGCTAGTGACGAGTTCTGGGCTGTGTGCTGCAGTCTCCCTTCACTGATGTTCGGGCTGTGTGCCGCGGTCACCCTGCGCCGAGGTCCGGGCTGTGTGACGCAATTACCCTGCACCGAGGTCCGGCATGTGTGCCACGGTCGTCCTGTGCCGAGGTCCCAATTGTGTTCTGCGGTTGGCTAGTGACAATTTCTGGGCTCTCTACCATGATCGCCCTGCAGATTTCCGGGCTGTGTGCCACGGTCATTCTTCACTGAGATTCGGGCTGTGTACTGCAGTCACCCTGTGCTGACGTCCGGGCTGTGGGCCGGGGTGGCCATGCACCAGGGCCGGGCTGTGTGCCATGGTCACTCTACGCTGAGTTCGGGCTTGTGTGCTGTGGTCACCATCTGCCTACGTACATGCTGTGTGCCACGGACGCCCTGCATCATGGTTCAGAATGCGTGCTGTGGTCACCCTGTGCCAAGGTCCGGCCTAGTGCCTTGGTCGCCCTGCGCCGAGGTCCGGGCTGTCTTCCGCCTTCCGCTAACGATGATTTCCAGGCTGTGTGCCATGGTCAAACTTCACTGAGGTTCAAGCTGTGTGCCGCGGTCGCCCTGTGCTGAGGTCCGGGTTGTGAGATGGGGTTGCCATGCGCTAAGGTTATGACTCTGTGCCGCAATCGCCCTGCACCGAGGCCAGGGCTGTGTTCCACGGTTGGCTAGCAACAAGCTCCGCGCTGTGTGCTGCGGTCACCCATCACTGAGGTTTGGGGTGTGTCCTGTGGTCGCCTTGCACCGAGTTCCAGTCTGTGTGCCACAGTCGCCCTGCGCTGAGGTCTGAACCGTGTGCCGCAGTCACCCTGTGCCGAAGTCCCAGCTGTGTGCTGCGGTCGCCCTGTGTTAATGTCCGGGATGTGTGCCGCGGTTGCCCTTCACTGAAGTTCTGGCTGTGTGCCGCGGTCAACCTACGCCGAAGTCCGGGATGTGTTCTGCAGTTGCCCTGTGCCAGAGTACAGCCTGTGTGGCGCAGTTGCCCTGAGCCGAGGTCCGGGATGTGTGCCGTGTTTGCCCTGTGCCGAGGTCCGGACTCTGTGCCGCGTTCTCCCTGAGTGCAGTTTCTGGCTGTGATCCACGGTCGGCTAGTGACGAGTTCAGGGCTGTGTGCCGCAGTTGCCCTTCACTGAGGTTCCGGCTGTGTGCCGCAGGCGCCCTGCACCGAGGTCCGGGCTGTGTGCCGCGGTTGGCTAGCGATGAGTTCCAGGCTCTGTGCCGTGGTTGCTCTGAGCCGAGGTCCGGAGTATGTGCCGTGGTGGCCATCTGCCTATGTTCATGCTGTGTGCCAAGGTCGCCCTGCGTCGACATCTGGGATGTGTGCCTCGTACTCCACTCACTGATGTTCGGGTATGTGTGCCGTGGTCCACCTATGCCGATGTCTGGGATGTGTGCCATGGTTTCCCTGCGCTGAGGTCCAGCCAGTGTGCCGCGGTCTCCCTGAGCTCAGGTCCGGGCTGTGTTCCACGTTCGGCTAGCGATGAGTTCCGGGATCTGTGCCGCCTTCACCCTGCGCAGATTTCCGGGCTGAGTGCCATGGTCACCCTTCACTGAGATCCTTTCTGTTTTCCATGGTTGGCTAGCGAAGAGTTCCAGGCTCTCCCATGGTCGCCGTTTGCCGAGATCCGGGCTGTTTGCCATGATCGCCATCTGCTGAGGTCCTTGCTGTGTGGCAGGGTCGCCCTGCACCTAGGTCCGTTCTGTGTGCTCTGGTTCCCCCTTCACTGAAGTTCGGGCTGTGTGCCATAGTCACCCTGTGCTGAGGTCCAGGGTTTGTGCCGCGGTAACACTGCATCGAGGTCCAGCCTGTGAGCTGCGGTCACCATCTGCCGAGGTCCGTGCTGTGTGACGCGGTGGCCATCTGCCGAGGTCCGGGCTGTGTTCCGCGGTCTCCCTGTGCTGAGGTTCGGGCTATGTGCCAGTCACCCTGCGCCGAGGTCTGGGCTGTGGTCCGCGGTCGGCTAGCGATGAGTTCCGGTATCTGTGCAGCCTTCACCCTGCACAGATTCCCAAGCTGAGTGTCACAGTCGCCCTTCACTGAGATCATGTCTGTGTTCCGTGGTCTGCTAGTGATGAGTTCTTGGCTCTGCCGCAGTGGCAGGTGGCCAAGATCTGGGGTTGTGTGCCATGATCACCATCTGCTGAGGTCCTTGCTGTGTGCCAGGGTCACCCTGCGCCTAGGTCCAGGCTGTGTGCTGTGGTACCCCTTCATTGAAGTTCGGGCTGTGTGCCGTCGTCACCCTGCACTGTGGTCCAGGGTGTGTGCCACGGTCACACTGCGTCAAGGTCTGGCCTTTGAGCCATGGTTGCCATCTGCCAATGTCCATGCTGTGTGACGTGGTCGCCATCTGCCGAGGTCCTGGATGTGTTCCATGATCACCCTGCGCCGAGGTTCGAGTGGTGTGTCTAAGTCGCCCTGCGATGAGGTCGGGCTGTGGTCCACGTTCGGCTAGTGACGAGTTCCGTGCTGTGTGCCATGGTCACCCTTCACTGAGTTTCATGCTTTTTGACGTGGTTGCCCTGCGCCAAGTTTCGGACTGTGTCCCACAGTCGCCCTGTGCCGAGATCCAGGCTGTGTGCCGTGGTCTTCCTGCGCCGAGGTCCAGGGTGCTGCATTCACCCTGTGCCGAGATCCGAGGTGTGTTCCACTGTGGGCTAGCAACGAGTCCAGGCTGTTTGCCACAGTCACCTTTAACTGAGATTTGGGCTGTGTGCTGTGATCGTCCTGTTCCGAGTTCCCAGCTGTGTTCCGTGGACGGCTAGTGACGAGTTCCAGGCTGTGTGCCACGGTCGCTATTCACTGAGGTTCGGGCTTTTTGTGGCGGTCGCCCTGCGCTCAATTCTGGGCTGTGTGCCGTGGTCGCTCTGTGCCGAGTTCTGGGCTGTGTGCCATGGTCGCCCTGTGCCGAGGTCCGGGCTGTGTGCCACATTGGCCCTGTGCCGAGGTCCGAGTTGTGT